>CM053785.1:251034917-251274917 GCA_028749045.1 Cupressus sempervirens | reverse complement strand
ATAGGCAGTTGAAGTAGTTGTCATCTATATTGTCATGCTTTGTTAAAATAGATTTAATTCTTAGCTTTAGCGTAGATTTCCTATAGCATAGTCATTTGAATTTTCGTAGAATAATTCTTAAGTTGAGAGAAGTTTGAAGCATATACTTTGCAGACACCATTTCAAGTATATGTCCCTAGTTAATAAATTAAATGAGTCCAAATGAGTTGGGTTAGAAATATTCATGATGTCCAATCCTGGGTTAAGCAATTCATTGTTGTAGTATTTTGATCCCTTTCTTTGGCCAATCAATGATAATGCTAAAATGATAACTCAAAGTGTTCCTATAGTGCAGATACCTAAAACTTGGGTCCTTTGGCTCTTGGATTTCCCTCCTATTTATAGGATTTTAGAAGGGGTTGGGGTAAGAATCAGTAGTTTCACCTTTGACCGGTGGATGAAAGTGAATTTGAAAATATCTCATAAGAGACCAAGAGCAAGAGTCCAATAGACTTGGTTTTGAGGATAAATGGGGATATTTCTAATTCTTTTAAATGAAAAAGGGAGATTTTCTCTTTTGTGATGATAAATGACTTTATTAATTTAATAAATGTCTTATTTATTTTCAACACTTTGTCTTTTTCTTCCTCCCTTTTTAAATTTCATTTTATGAATTTGAATTATTTTTCTCCTCTTTTAAAGTCGATTTAGGTCATGTTGATTTGATAGATAATTAATGACCTGATGTGATTTTGATTTGAAAGTTTGTTGTGTTCTTCTGATTTCTTCCTTAATTTGTGTTGATTGATTGGAATTGCGTAATTTAGGTCTTTGCCAATTTTTGGGTGTCTACAAATGCCCCTCTTTGAGCTAATATGTGAAGCGTATTAGTTCAAAGATTGTCTTGATTCTCTGATTTTAGGTCAATTCTAATGATGGAAGTTTGATTGATGATGTTTTGATATTTTGAGGTTAATATGATGTCTGACTGTCAATGGTTTGATGTCTTGATTATCGTTGATTTTGTTAATTGATGTTGCGATGTTTTTACTTAGATACCTTGGTTTTGGTTGATTTGATGTTTGGAATTTTTGGTTGTAGTAGAACATTTTTTATTTTGCAAAAAAATTTGATGCCCCAGTTTGGTATGGATATACTTGCCCTAGTTTTGGATACCCTAGCTTGATATGGATATACTGCCCCCTCATAAATGAATTTAAAAAAATTAATGGTTTTGAATTAAGGAGGTCCAATTTTATTTCTAAAATGTTTGATACTTGATGGATAAAGATGATCAAGTTGGTTTACTACAACACCCAATTCACGAAAGTGAGAAAAAAGATTCCAATGGTGGGTAAATAGGGTGAAAAGGTGATATAAATGCCCCTAAGGAGGATTAAATAGGGCAAAAGTTCTTTTACTCTTATCTTTTTCATTCTCTCTTTTAACATTTGGCATTTTGGAGCTCTGAGATAGCGAGGATGCTAGTTTTTTTATGAGAGCACAAATTTGAGAGGGGTCGCAGGTATGAGCGTACAATAGACTACGGTACCCCGACAAGTCATCAAGATCTTCTATTTTTAAGATTTGTTGATGCATTACTAAGTTTTTTGGAATTTTGCATGATTTTTTGTGATAGATGTGGTAGTTTAAGTCTTTCAATGCATTTAGTTGCTATTTTAGTGCATTTAATTTCTTTTAGCACATTCGCATAATTAGTTAGCACATTCAAAGGACAAAATATCGCATGACAAAACCTAGTTCTTACGAAAATTAGTGCATAAAGATAACAAATAGCACATATAGGTGTTTGAATGACACATTTAAAAGTTTCAATGCATTTGATTTCTTTTATAGTGCATATGGTGGATTTTTTAATGCTTTTGAATTAAATAGCACTCATGTAATGTTAAATAGTGCATATGATCATTTCAATAGCACTTATCCATATTATAGTGCATGCGAAGTATCAAATAGCACTTTTGGATATTATAATAGTGCATTTGTCTATTTTAGCACATATGATTGATTTGATAGCACCTATGTCCTATAAAGTAGCACAAATGATCATTGCAGAATAGAAACTGATTGTAAGGCCTTGATTGAGCATAAGATAACACAAAAGGCTAGATTTTAGGTTTGGCAATCAAGGATTTTTCATGATGAGTAAACAATAGTAGTTAGGTACTCATGAAGTGATGTTTTAGAATCTGTCTGATGATAGGTAGGTAAAGAATGATGTCCCAGCTTCGGATACAGAGTAGGGAAAACAAACAAGTTTGAATCAAGATATAGAAGGATGAGTAATAGGTCCACGATAGAACTAGTAGCTAAATAGCTAGGTATAAATAGTAGACTGATTTATGGTGATCACTTTGTTATGAAAACTGAAGTTGTTGTTTATTTGATGAAAAATAGTTACATGGGTGAAAGCTCATGGTATGAGGGTTGTATCCATGCCCCTATAGGTAGTAGGTAGATTGTTGGTTGAGGAGGGGCAAGTGATTGACAAATATGGGTTTACTTATTTGCTATAGATGCCCCAATTCTGAGTGAATAGGAGACTATTGATAGCTATGGTCGAGCAGTGGCACTCAAACCACAACACCTTTCATTTGTTGATGGGGGAGATGATAGTGACTCCCAAGGATGTATATTAGATATTGTGGATTTTGACAGTAGGAGATTTGGTATACTATGATTAGACTGTTGATGGCACTACTTTTTGAGATTTATTTGGGGATGACAGTATTGGGGATGACAACATATCATGGTTTTAGATGCTGCAGTATGAGGCATTGCCAATAGTTTTGGCTAGATTGATAGGAGGATTTTTTTTTGCCAGATTGACAAGGGCAAGGATGTCCATTTGGATGGGGCCAATTGATACAGGATAGGATTGATCAGCCATGGAGATTTGCATGGGGTAGCTGCATTTTGGCCCACTTATATCATGACTTACATTAGGTTGTATATTCTAGAGCCTCCTCACTATTAGTAGGGCTGATTTTGTTACAACTATGGATGTGGGAGCATCTACCCATTACTCGTCTAGTGTGTGTGTGTGTGTGTGTGTGTGTGTGTGAGTGTGTGACAGTGGCCATAGGTTATGCCTTACATGTGTACTTACTTTGGTGTGATCATGCAGCCCCAATTGGGCAAGATAAAGTATTGCCGGTGTATAATGGATGACATTGATAAGGTTGTGTGGAGACCTTACAAGTTTACACAGCCATGGGCTGAGAATGATGATGAGATGGTATATTTCCTTGGTCATAGGTATTTTCTTGGTCAGGTACTTGCAGTGATAAGGAAGTTTTGTTTTAGGCGAGTGGTGACATAGTTTGGTCAACAACAGGGCATGCCACAGGGGTTAGCACATTATGCTTGGGTGCAATCAGAGAGAGCAATGTGGGGGGTGACTTTGGAGTATGAGGCTTTCCTAGAGGCCTTTTTGTAGATGATAGACATACCACATCCATGGGCATTGTGAGATGGAGTGGCAGATGCAAGGATGGAGAGGGACTATGCCCAGTGGTTACAAGAGCATCCCTTTCTAAGATATACAAATCTGCCAGAGCCTATTTATAGGATTGATGAGTTATTGAGTAGGGGAGAGGATGAGGATGATGAGGGTAGTTTTGGGAGAGGTAGAGGGAGATGATGGGCCAGAGGGAGAGTGAGAGATGTGGTTAGAGCATAGGGGAGTGAGGCCGAGCATCCATGGTACTACCACAGAGGGGTGTGGCATGAGGTCACGTGTAGAGACCAGTAGGTGCAGTGAGGGTTGGAGGGATCCAAGGCCATGATGGTGTGAGGGTGAGAGGAGGGATGGTTGGGGGTGTGGGATCTGGTCAACATGACATAGGTGTTGGGCAAGGTAGGGTAGAGTAGGTGAGGGCCAGGTTGCCCGACGATGTTTAGTTTATCCAGCGACAGAGGCCACGAGTATAGGCTCCTATAAGAGATCCACAGGATGTATAGCCATAGAGGCTGCAACATGTGCTACTAGGTGCACAGCCACCACTAGAGAGGTCAAGGGGATATACTAATTTAGAGGCTCAAATGAGTGTTGTGGAGGCTCAGGTGGCTGAGTTGACAAGTACACTATAGGTATTTATAATCGTGATGACACCGGGGCCACTGCCGCCACTGCCACCACCGAGGGTAGATAGGGCATCGACTAGTCAAACGGTCATAGTTGGATAGGTTATACTGACGACAGATGGGAAAAATTCGGCACCATGAGAGGATATGAGTGTCCTTGGAAAGCAAGGACCTTTGGGTCAGCCATCTACGCAGGGATGAGTCTACATTATGTGTTATGGCATTACTCATCATTATGTATGATTATTCATGTGATGTTTAGTTGATATTGATGTCGATGTACTTGGTGATCTTTGGATGTTCATGTGGATAGACATTGTGATTTGTTGATGTCCATGTTATTTGATCATTTGGATGTCCTTGTTGATGTAGTCTATCTTCTATCTATGTTGGTTTTATCCTCTTGATGTATTGTTTGATTGTTTGCTTTATGAGATACTTGAGTCGGTTGATATTCAGACTCTGTATTTGTTATATCACAGACTCATGTATGCATGTGATGATTTGATTTGATGGATATGATAGTAGTAGATATTTATATATATAGGCGAATGATTAATGTAGCATGACATATGGATAATTAATGAAAATAAATGAAATGGCAATAATGATATAATGGATGAAAATGTGATGTGATGGTGTGAATGTAATGAAATGAAATGAAATGTGGTAAAAATGGAATTTGATGTAATGCAATGTAATGCAATGTGATAAATGAAATATAATGAAATAAAAATGGGTGTAATATAATTATATGAGATGTGATATGGTGTAGTAAAATGAATTTTAATGTAGTGTGATGTAGGGAAATGAACCGTGAAAAATGGATTGTGATAAATGAAATGTAATGGAATGAATTCTGTGATAATGTAATGCAATGAAAATAGATAAAATGACATGGAAAGAATGAAATGAAATGCAAGGTATGAAGGAAGTGTAATGAAATGAAATTTTTAATGTGATAAGATGTAATGAAATGAAATCTATAATGTGATAAGATGTAATGAAATGAAATGAAATTTGTAAGTGAATAGAAAATGTGATGAAATGGAATGAAAATGTGATAGAGAAGAATTATGATGTAATGTGATGAACAAGATATGTGACATGATGAAATGGGATGGAATGAAATTTAATATAATGCAATGTAATATAATGCAATGCAATGTAATGCAATGCAATGTAATGTGATGAAGTGTGATATGTAATGAAATGACATGTGAGGTAATAATGGAATTTTGCAATGTTATAAGATGCAATGTAATGGAATGAAATGAAATGTGAATCAGAAGTGTGATGGAATGAGGAGAAAAGAAATTAGTATGATGTGATGAGAGGAAAATTGATATGTGGTATGATGAATGTGTAAATAAAATAAGAATGTAAATGAACGCAAGTGTGACAAAGTGTCATGGAATGATATATGATAAAATGAAATAAAATAAAAATGTGAAAATAGGATGTAACAACATGAAATGATAAATGAAAATGTGATAAAATGCAATGGGACAACATGTAATGGGGATGAAAGTGGAAAATGGAAGGAAATGAAATTGTTTGGGGTTCGAAAGGTATGGGATGGGAAGTCAACCTTTGAGATTCAAAAGCCACAAAATGAATAGATGAAATATATGAACTAAAGGTAATGTGATGAAGAACACAACATGCAAGTCACAAATGTAGGAAAAGAGGGGGAAAGTGAAATATAATAAAATGGAATGAACTGTGATATGCAAGGAAATGAAATGGGAGGGAATGATATGTGATGTAGTAAATTATGATAAATGAAATGGGATGTGACAAAATGAAATTGTTTGAGATTCAAAAGCCATGTAATGTAGTAGATGATGGGGTGTGATAAGGAATGAAATTTGATACAAGGAAATAGTGACTAGAATTCTTTGAGATTCAAAAGCCACATAATGCAATAAGTGGAATGAAAATATAAGACAATGAAGGATGATGCATAGTGGTGATGTTGCGAGGAAACGAAGTCCATAATAGTTGAGTTACAAAATCATACCTTGATGTTGATGTTGTTGTTTGCTATTGGATAACCTATCTTGAATTTGAATGATGTTGTGAAGGCTTTTTTGTGTAATCCTGATTCATCTGCCAACAATGTGTTTTCAAGGGACCCAAGATGAAAATGCAAACTAAATGAATGCAACCAACTGTCACTTTTTTGTAAAGAGATGCAAATTAACTATCATCATAGAGCATTTAATAAAAAGTGACCAAGTACAATCACCACTAGCTCAGTGATGGTGATATGAATACTATGTCATGCTGAGGAGTACCAACAAACATGAATAATGTACATGAAAAATATGACAATTATTGGAAAACAAAGTTATATCTGTAGAAGAATAAAAACATGAACGCAAATAGTCACATGTCAAATGAAAAACCAATAAAATATCATGACTTCATCCTGATACCTCTAGTCAAGCACATCATCAAGGCACTATAAGTACATAACAATGAAGAAAACCACTATTTATGGACCAGGCATGCTACCATTTGTGTGTAATAGTGTCAACTTTGTTCAATTCTTCCTAGAAGTGACTGTTGTACAGGTCAGATTACAAAGCATGAGATTTGTCAGTGGTGATTTAGTAGCAGATTCTGTCTAGCGATGTGTGTCAATGAAAATTAGGGTGTCTAAGCATCAGAGCTAAGGGTCAAGTGTACCTACTACTAGTGCAGTGGGATGCAGAGAAAAAATACATGGTAAGACCAGTAAAGAATGAGTCTCAGGTGAGCGATGACTATAAATAGGCAAATATCATGGGGATGGAACAAAGCAAGGTGAAGAGTAGATCATGGCTATCAGGTCTATTGAGAAGTTTGAGGAAGCGTAGGAGTGAAAGCATGTTGGGCTCACTAGATTAGTCATAGTAGGAGGGTGATGCTAGTCAGGGAAGGTGGGTTAGGCAAGGGAAGAGAGTGGAGTCTGTTTGGTGAACCTCTGAGGAGCTGGTGTATTAGCCTGAACTTCAACTATTAGTTCTAGAGCAAGGTGAATCAAGTCATGCGGGATGAGGATCAACACAACTAGAAGATGTAAGGATCAGGGTAGAAGAAATGCCCTTATCAGCATTAATGATGTTGTCAAGGACTACAGTGCAATAAAAAATTTAGGTGGTATTGGAAGATGATGAGCAGATGATGCAGGCAGAGAATAGTCTACCTGAGATGACAAAGAGTATGTCAGGAGCAGAGGAGGAGGCGAGAGAGATAAAATCTCATGGAAAGTCCACGAGAGAAGTTGCAAGAGGTGTGGCAAACATTAGTGTGGGTGAGGTGATGAGTGGATCATGTCGGTTGCTTAGCCTCAAGATTTCATTAAAAGGGTCAACGAAAGGGGAAGCAAGCAACATAAATGTGGAGGAGCTACGACTAGAAGTGAGGAGTGGAGATAAAGCATCAAGTGATGTGGAAGAATTACAGAGAATGTTGGCTACCAAGAGAGTCCTAGTAGAGAATGCAGAATAAGAAGTCACATTTTTGCTAGGATTGATGGAGAAGGTGTGGGAAGATGGAGTGCAAATGGAGGTGAGATGACTCCAGACGATAGTGGATACAGAGCGAGCATGGGTGCAATGACTAGAATCAAAACCATGTGTAGAGCAATTGCAAGTGGAGGGAAATGATGCAGGGATGCTAGCAGAGCAGTCATAGTCTCAGAGGTTGCAAGAATCTCTAAAGATTGCACAATTGGGTTTAGAGAGTGTGCAAAATGAGCTGGTGTTGTTGCAGTCACAATTTGAGTCATTTAGGGAAGTGATTGAAAAATCAAACTCCCTGTCATTGAAGCTACAGGAGTGATTAGCATTAAATGAGGGGAAGGTGAGATAGTTACAATAGCATTTGGGTGAGGCAATAGTAGATGTGGAGCATTGATGAATGGTGATTGATCAAATGCAGTAGGAGTAAGATGTGGCCCAACAAGCAATCATTGCACTAGGAGTAAACAAGCTAGTGAATAATGTGTTTGTGGAAATGCACCACATGACAAAGGTACACCAGGAAGCCACTTATTATATGGGACATTATCATCAAGCATTCCCAAATGAGGACTGGTGAGAGACACAGTTCATGGATAGGGAATTTGCACAATTGTTAAATGTGTAATTACATGGTGGGAGGTTTCCAATTCCCATGGATGCGGTGTGGGTACGTAGAGGACTAATGCCAGGAGCTTCCTCTTTTGGAGTTGGGTTGAAAGAAACACCATTGGTTGGACATCTATCTTGCCACCTCCTCCAGGGAGGCTAGAATAAATAATCCGCTAGACGCTTTTTGAACGTAATGTTGTCGTTGATGTCGTAGTAGAATAAAAGTTTGTGCTTGTTGTCGTAGCAATCAAAGGGACAATGGATGTTGATTATAATATATTGTCATGTTTTTTTTGGTATTTTTGGAATATATTTGGATGTTTTTAGCTTTTTGAGGAATATATGAATTTTTTTGGGATTTTTGATAGATATTTGAATGCTTTTGTGATTTTTGTAAAATGTTGGAAAGGTTTTTATCTCTGTAAAAGTGGGAACAATATGATCTGTAGAGTAAGGAAAACCTTTACTTGTATGCGAGGAATTGAATATCCGTGTGGGCTCATAATGAAAGATGAGTATAGATTTGCATATTATTTGGAGAGTTGTGATGCGTAAGGCATAATTTTGCATATGTTATAGCCTTTACAAATGATTACAAGGCCAACATTGGGATGTTTCTCTAGGTATGTGCTGAGATGGACACTCTCAAGGCCTATGAAAAGGAATTTGGGGGCCCAAAAGGACACCTAGACCTTGAGAAAGGTGAAATAAGGCCTTGAAAAAGGTGCTTTGACCCAAAAAGGTGTTTTGGGAGCCCAAAAAGGACATCTGGGCCTTAAAAAAAGTGAAACAAGGCCTTGAAAAAGGTGCTTGGGTTGAAAAAGGCAATTAAGGGGGCTTTAAAAAGGCGCTTGAGGGGCCTGAAAAAGGCTTTTGGTCCTAAAAAGGCACTTGAGGGGCCTAAAAAAGGTGTTTGGGATAAAAAAGGTGCAGAGGGGGTTACAAGTTCTCACACTTACACTTACTTATTTTGTGTGCCCAGTTAGGTGATGATGAAAGAGTCTGATGGATATCTAGGTTTTCGAGATATCATTGATATATTTGTTGAAGGGGGCTAGACCAATCGTGGCCACTGCAACATAAATAAAACTAATGATCCGTTGGGAATTGTTATTCTGACAAAAGGGAGGAAGAGGGGACTCTGCTAACGCCTCTTGCGCTATTCACATTGTGCCAGATTTTCCAAAGCCCAGTGGGATATTTCAAGACATAACTACGTTGCTTCTTAATACCACTAAGGCACTTCATATTTAAATATTTTATGACATGTTATAAGGCCTATTTGAGCTAAAGTGAGCCATGTTTGACAAGAATTTTTGGGTGTTATTTTTTTGAGATTTTGCGGCTATTTTTGGCCATTATTACCCTATTTTGAATGTTACTGGCCATTTTTGACAACTTTGTAATGGTTTTGATAATTTTTGATATTTTTGATAATTTTTGACAATTTTTGAATTTTTTTGGTAATCTTTAACAATTTTTGAATTTTTTTGATAATTTTTGACAAATTTTGAATTTTATTGATAATTTTTGACAAATTTTGAATTTTATTGATAATTTTTGACAATTTTTGAATTTTATTGATAATTTTTGACAATTTTTGAATTTTTTTTATAATTTTTGACAATTTTTAGTTTTTTAAATTAAATTAAGACAAATTTTGAATTTTTTGGGTACTTTTTGACAATTTTCAATTGGTGGGGGTGAAGTAAGGATGTGAGTGAAATTTGTTGGACTAGGGAGATAGCCAGGACCATGCGGAGGCACCTAAAGAGTTAAGGAGACTCAAGTGGACTGGAAGGGCTAAGAGTGGGCTTAGGGAGCTATATTGGAGATGATGATGGAAAAAAGAATCTTCGAGATAGCAAAATGATCAAATAAAAAGCGAAAATGAATATTGGGAATTATTGACCATGGCAGATAGCTGAGAGGTGCACTGATTTTCCTGCAATTCATGTCTATGATATCTCAATACATAATCTGACTCCATGTTTCTCCTAATCTGTTGTGCTTCCTTTTGGTGTTGTTATACTGACTATCTCTGCTGCTATGAGTTGCACTGGATGCTAAGGGACCACTGAACTATAACCCACAAGTGTTTCTCAATTGGGTATGTGTGAAATTAACTCGACTATGTTAGATAAGCCTTAAACAAGAAAAATTTGTCACAAAGATAGTTGTTCGAGTACTATCTTGATTTTGTTTTAATAGCATTGAAGGAATCATTATCTCTTGCTCTGTTTCAGACCAAAGGTGGCATTCTCATTTCTTTTGCACCATTTTGAAAAATTCTATATGATTTTTTGGTATTTTTGAGGTGTTTCTCAAAGCTCTAGATATAAAACCTTTTGAGATGGATGCTATTGATGGGTTTTGCTAGGTTTGTGCCCTCACAATCTGAAACCCTGTAAGTGCCAGTCTCAAAGGACTCTATGATAATGTAAGGACCAATCCAATTGACCTTCCACTTTTCTTTCTTTTCTCTAGCCACTTGGTTCTTAGGGTTTTCTTGGAGTACTAGGTCACCAATCTAAAAAACATGGGGTTTGACCTTTTTGTTGTAATGTCTTGATAACCTAATTTGATACACTTTGAGGTGTTCATGTGCTGCACGCTAATGTTCTTCTAACAACTCTAGATGCTTGAGATGAGCCACTCTATAATCCTCATCTTATAGGATGTCTCAAAGAGTAACTCTCAAGGATGGGATCTCAACCTCTAAAGGAAGAATAGCTTCATAGCCATAAACCAAAGAGAAGGGTGTCACACCTATAGGTGTCCTAACACTTGTCTTGTAGGCTGATAGGGTAGAATTCAATTGTAAATGCCAATCTCTACCAATATCATTAACGATTCTTTTGAGGATGTTGATAATGGTTTTGTTGGTGGCCTCTACTTGGTCATTGCCTTGGGGATAATAAATTGACGAGGAGTGGTGTATAATGTGAAACTTTTCACATAATTCATCAATTATTTAATTTTTAAAGTACAAGGCATTGTTTGTGAAAATGGCATGGGGTATGCCAAACTGACAAATGATATGGTTTAGAATGAAGGCAGAGATTTATTTTCCCATAGAGTTAGCAAGTGGCTCTGCTTTGACCCACTTGGTGAAGTATTCTGTGGCGGTGATAATCAATTTATGTCTGCTAGAGGAAGGTGGATGGATGGCTCCAATAAAATCAAATCCCCACTGATAAAAATTCCACGGTGTGGCCAAAGGGTTGAGCTCTTGAGCTAGTGCATGAACAAGGTTACCATGGATTTGGCATTTTTTGCATGTCTTAACATAGTCGATAGAATCCTTTTCCATGGTTGGCCAAAAGTAACCCATCCTAAAATCTTTTTTTCTAGTGTAAATCTGCTAGAGTGTGACCCAGAAATCCCCACATGGACTTCCTACAGAGCAACTCTAGACTTGTCCTTTTCGAGACATCTAAACAAAGTACCATCAAGACGCTTCCTATACAGTGTATCAGCCACCAAAGTGTAGTGTGAGGTTTGTCAAATGAAATTACATTTTTGGTTGTGTGAGAAGTCAGATAGAATGGTGTTATCATGGAGGTAAGTGATGATGGGGTTATACCAAAGGGAATCAAGAGCATCTAAGTGGTAAATGATAAGGGAATCAACATGGGTTGAACCACCTCTTCTACTAAGAACTCATACTGCTCGTGTTGCTCTGATAGTTAGAGTAAGGAGGCCAAGGTGGCCATAGCACCTGCCACTCTATTCTTATCTCTAGGAATTTGTTCAAAAGTAATATGAACAAAACATGCCTTGAGTGTGTCAACCATATGTTTGTAAGGCAATAACTTTTCATTTTTGGTCTAATAAGTGTCAGTGACTTGATTGATAATCAACTGGGAGTCTCCATAAACCTCTAGCACTATTAGTTTCCATTCTACAACTAGTTTGAGACCCAAGACCAAAGCTTCATATTCTGCCATGTTGTTGGTGCAAGGAAAAAGTAGTTTTTAATACTTAGGGATAGTAAAAACTAGTGGTGTGATGAACAAAATACTGACACCTGATCCATGGTGTGTGTAGGAACCATCAAAATAGAATTTCCACGTTACAAGCTCTGTCTAAAGAATGTGCATATCTGGGAAATCAGCTAGGATAGGGTTTGAAATATCTATAGGTGCATCTACCAATTGATTGACAATGGCCTATCCTTTTATTGCTTTCCTATCAACATACTCAATGTCACACTCACTTAGGATCATCACCCATTTGGCCAATCTACCTATTAATGTTGTTTTGCTAAGAAGATATTTGAGGGGGTCAATTTTGGAGATGAGCTTGACCTTGTGTGTTAGAAGATAATGACATAGCTTTTGGGAAGCAAAGAACTATGATTAGACAAGCCTTTTCAATAAAAGAGTAATTGAGCTCATAGTTGACTAGGGTACGAATAATATAGACAAGCCTTTCAATAAAAGAGTAATGCAGCTCATAGATGACCAAGGTACAACTAATACAATAGATGGCTTGTTCTTTTCCTTGGTCATTTTCTTGTGCTAGGAAGGCTCTGATTGATTTATCTATTAAAGAAATGTACAATAACAAAGGTTTTTGTGATATTGGAGGTACCAACATGGGTAGATTCATCAAGTAGGTTTTGAGTAAGTCAAAAGCATTCTAACACTAATCATCCCATTTAAAAATTATGTCTTTGTGTAGTAAGTGGGTGAAAGGTACACACTTTTCTGCCAACTAAGAAATGAACCGACGAACTGATTGAAGCCTACCTTGAAGAGAGCATAATTGACTCAGGTTCTTCAGAGGTTGTATATTGATTATGGCTTGGACCTTTTCAGGGTCAACTTCTATCCCTTGAGATAAGATAATGTATTCTAGAAGCTTGCCTAATTTGATGCCAAAAGTGCATTTCTTGGGATTGAGCCTAACTTTGAATGCTTCTAGGCGGGTGAATATCTTGGCTAGTATGGGGAGATGTTCTTCTCAAGTATAGGATTTGGCAAGGATATCATCCACATAAGCTTCCATAAAGGTATGCATCATATCATGAAAGATAGTGGTCATGGCCCATTGATAGGTGGCCCCAACGTTCTTTAACCCAAAGACCATCACATTCCAACAAAACATGCCCCATGAACAAGTAAAGGTTGTTTTCTCTTGATCTTTTGGTGCTATCCTAATCTAATTATACCCTAAAAATATATCCATGAGTGAAAACATGGAATGGCCTACTGTCAGGTCTACAATGGTGTCAATGTTGGGAAGGGGGAAATCATTTTTAGGACATGCTTTGTTTAAATCCTAGAAATCAATGCAGATGCATATGGTACCATTCTTCTTTGATATGGGGGTAATTTTGGATATCCATGACACATATGCCAAAGGCTAGATGAAATTGGTGCTATCAACTTCTCTAACTCTACTTTGATTAGTAGAGCTATATGGGGACGCATTTTCCTAAGCTTTTGTTTTACTAGCTTGACCTCTAGAGAAATTTTGATATGATGGAGGATTAAAGTTGGGTCTAATCTTGGTATGTCTACATAAGACCACACAAAATTTATCTATCTTTCTTCAAAGAAGCAAATAAATGCATTTCTTTCCTTTTTGCTTAAGGACTGTGCCAAATAAATGATCCTTGGTTCTTGCTTTGTGCCAATGTTAACTTGTTCTATTGGTTCAATCAAGATAAAAGATCTTTCCTTGGAGTGTTTGGGTAAGGTATCAATAATCCCATCTGTGGGTGCCATAGTTGGGTTTTCACCTTGGGATGCATCACTTCTATATGTTTCTTTTATTTTCTTGAGATCAGCTACAACTTGGTAGTGATCATTAAGGCTATGAAATGCTTGATCTATTCTAGTGTGACTAAGATGATTGATATCAGACCCAATTATATGCATCTCTTTTATTCTTCATTAATGAGATGGTCATCATGGTCAATGTCAAAATGAGGAATGTGGTGAGGCTTAGTTGTATCCTAGCTAATGAGTTTGGGATGGACTAGGGAGATTGATTCATAATATGAAAAGGGTTCAGTGGGGTTTAAAGACATGATCTCGTTGGATGGCTCATATGTTGTATCTGTTAGATCTATGACATGTGCTTCTTCTAGAGTGTCAGGAAAGGTAGAGCTTGTGAGAAGCTCGTAGTAGTCATCTTCAACTTCTATTGGAAAGATTTAGGAAATAGTGTTTCAAATTAAAACCCTACAATATGCTCATAATCTTCTAAGTTGTGTTGTTTTATTCTAACTCTTGGTGAAGTGGGACCCATATGGGAGGTTATTCCTTGTATAATGAAACTGTCATATGTGGGTATGTGAATAACATCACACTCTTTGTCATGAAGTGACTCTTTAGATAATGATTCAAATTCCCATTTAGTCGAGTCGTCATTGTCTTCATTATTAGAGGTATTTATGGGTGATTCTCCTATGGGATGTGAACTTGAGAGGGATACATTTACATTTATGATGTCAGTTGTTTTCTAGCTATTATCATCCCCTTTTTTAGGTACCCACACCCAGGTGGAAGAGGAGGAATCACTATGCTTAGGACGAGCCTTAGAATAGTTTTTTGTCTTGCCTTGTTCACCATACCCCACCCTTGTTTTGGACCTATTGGACCTAAATTGTGCTATTAGAGGTTCAACGATGCCTATCCCTTTCCCTAAGGGACCATCTCTCGTATATTCCATCTTTTTCATGAGATCAAAACCTTTTTTGTGTCAGTGGGGGGAGATGTCAATGTTTCTTTGACTAATTTATTCTACTAAACTTGGAGGTGCTCCACTTGCTTTGATAAAATGTGTGTGATAAGGCTTAGTGGTGGATGATGGTTTCCCATGAGATTTTGGAGAAAGTGGGGAATCAAATAAGGAGACTGAGTAATCGCCCACTCTTTTGCATTGCAATTTACGCTTTATCGAATTCTTTCATAAATCTATTTCTTCATAGTGTGACTATATAGGGTCTTTGGATGATGATGGTGATGGAAGTGAAGGGCTTAAACAACCAACTTTCTCTTTACCCTTAGTTGATGTTGATGAGTGGTTGTCATTTCAACCAGTAGAGCATGAAGTGCCTGTAGATGTGGACTAGCTGATATCATCTGTCGGTGTGCCAGTTTCTTCCCTGTTATGAGGGACAAGGGAATTACAATATTGGGCAAAATCTTGATCTTCAGGTATGGTCACCTCTTGACCCATGTAATGAAATTTAAGACACTAATGGTAAGTGGAGGGAATGACCTACATGTCATGAATCCATGGTCTTCCTAATAGGATGTTATAAGTTAATTATAGGTCTAAGACCTAACAAATAGTTTCTTTTACAACTGCTCCTACTCGGATTGGCAGAATAACCATGCCTTTGGAGGATCTCTCCTCATCGTCACAGGCCTTGATGGTGATTTTCTTTCTTGGGTCAACAAAATCATTTGTATAGCCTAGGGCTTTTACTAAATTGAGTGTGCAAATATTGAGGCTTGCCCCACCATCAACCAATGATCTCTTAACTTTGTTTCTATGGATAAAGACTTCAATATGCAAAGGAGAGTTTTGTGGCTGGATGACAAACATGTGATCTTGGGCTGAAAAAGATATAGTGAGGGGCAATTAGATTGCTGACTATGTTCTAAAATCTACTCACATCTAGGTCATTTGGCACTAAGGCTTTGGTGAGTATTTCTTTATGCTTCAAGGAGATGTATAATAGTTCACAAATGGGGATATGGGTCAAAGTCTTAAGTAATTGATTGACTAGGTTGTATTTGGGCAATGAGGAACTTACAGTTGCATGATCAAGATTTGTCATAGGTCTTGGTAGAACAACTTTAGAGGCTTGGCCTCAGGTGACAGCATTCAATGACTATTTCTTATTTTTGTCCTTAACTATGATAACATTCATGACAACATCAAAGTTGGAGATCATGCTGATGGTGTTGTCATAATGATGTGTATAATTAATCTTAGTGTGAGATGGTGCATTCTAATTAGCTTTGGAGGATTCCCCCTTTTCATGGCTCATGAAAAGGTTCTTGAAGGCCATATGGTCTTCATTATTGGTAAGATTATTTACTTCGATGGTTCCATCATTGATTAATTTTTGTATTGCCCCCTTAAGGGAAAAATAATTGTCTATTAGGTACCCCCTGTTTCAATGGTAGGCATAAATATGCTTGTCATTCCACCACTTCAGCATGACTTGGGGTTCATAGGGATTGGCCTTGGGAAGTACAATGAGTTCATCAGCCAAGAGGGTTTGCAAAACACCCTTGTAAGACACCTTGATAGGAGTATACTCCTTGGGTATATCAGAAGATTGATATCTGTGGGGGGAGGAGCTTGATTGTAAGTGACTTGTTGATTAGACATTGAGGGAGTTGTTGCGTTACATCGATAGAATGGGTGGGTATTGTCTTGCTAAGGTGTGTTTGAGTTGGTGTTGTTGACAATAGGATATGACTAACTTAGATTGGTTTGAGGTTTAATATGGTTAGCTTTGACCATCCCATCGTTAACAGTGTTCATGTTGTTATTTCTCCACCATGAGTTTTGTTTATCAGTGGCCCAATTAAAGAAATTATGAGTTTGTGTGCAGTGGTTTGTGGTATTCTCTAAAGTAGTTTTGAAATCTTTAGGCCCTTGGAGTTGGAGCCAGTAATTCATCAGTGTGGAGAGACTATTAATAAAGATGTCATTCTTCTCTTTGTCTAGTATGTCTCTATGATACTTCATGAACATATGTCTCTATCATTGTAGGAAGGTCTTGAATGACTCGCCGAGAAGTTGCTTCATGTTGCATAAGTCGATCATTGTAACTTCCCTTTTGATATTGTAGGAATATTGGGAGATGAACATGAAATTCAATTGGTCAAAGGTTTTGATATTAGAGGGTATCTTGGAGAACCACTCCATGGCTTACCCACTAAGGCTTGTAGGAAAAAAATGCATCAGGTATGTCATGTCATGGACAAACTCCATATTCAGGGTATAGAATTGTCTGAGGTGATCTTGTGGATTTGATGTGCCAAAATATTTATCATATTTTGGTATTTGTACATTTTGTGGGAAAGGTGTGAAGGTAATGTTCTTATCGAAAGGGAGAGGACACACCTTTTCGAGGCTAAATTTTGACGATTGCATTTTTCCTCACTTCATCCAATCCATTTCCATTTGTAGGTCTTGTAATTTTTGTGTGACAACATCTAGGGGTGACTCTTCTTTGTCTTGTCTCAATTTGGTCACATCAAAATCAGATGGCAATTTCGCACCTTTTTGTGCTAATCTTAGTATATAAGGCTCCTTATATTTCTCGAGTATCTTGTCCATAATGTCAACAAGTTTAGGATTTTGTTGAAAATCTTCAATTGTAGTTTCAATACTCTTGTCACCCCATGCAGTAGATGAACCCATTGTGTCTAAGGATTTTGAATTTTGGTTGAACAAGGGTGATTCGTGAGCAACTACGTTGGGTGAGAAATCTATTGGTGTGGTAGGCTAAAGGAGATTTAGAGGGTTTGTGTGTTTGATTGTTCTACTGGCTATTCTAGCACTCACTCATATAGGTGATCATTTTGGTTTTGTAGCTATACTGGTTTTGTGTGGTGGCATGAAATCTGAGTTAGATCCCTTTAGTTCTTATGCATTTTCAACATGTGAGGGTTTCCATTGACTGCAATTCATCTGAATTAACAAGCTAGGTTGGACAAGGTGTTTAACAATATTGATGAGATGAGTTCACTTTCACAAAGTCAATAGGGGATGGATGTGTGTCTTTGAATGTTTCTGGCTTGATGTGCAAAATGAAGCAATAACACTATTGGGTTGAAAATGACATTTGTAGCTCGCTTGTCTCAAAAAAATGTTTTCGATCAATTATGGAATTTCTCAAACATGTAAAACACTAGTGAGGAAAAGGGTATCTAAATTTGTCATTTGTTTGCAATTTTCATGCATGCAAATGGCTTCTATTTTATGTCTTTTCTCAAATGCATTACAGGATGGATCAAATTAATTATTTCACTAATCATATGTGCTTTTTAGATGCTTAGATGCGTTATTCTGATTGTCATATGCACTGTTTAAGAATTCAAATGCATTGTTTTGCTAGGAAAATGTGCTATTTAGTGCTCCATAAGTGCTATTTGGTAGGAATATTCATTATAATAGAGATCAAACACATCTCAGGATAATTCAAATGCATTGTTTCATTTAGCAGATGCGCTACTTTAGGATTGTTCAACAATTTTCTTGTTTTGGACTTGGTTTCATAATACTATTTTGAAGTTGCATCTTTTAGAAGGACAGTAATCTACACTAGTGTTTCTTATTAAATTTTTAAGACACATCTAGGCATAATAGCAGTATAAATCAAAGTAAAACATAAAACTGCACAGACTTATAAAGTGAAAGAAAAGAGCTTCCTAATAAGATTATCCAAAGCCAGTGACTAGTGAGTTTTAGTGTTTAACCAATTATGTTCGGATTTACCTCTCTTGTGACAGAGAGTTTCCCACCAATGCTAAAGAGGTTTGGTGCAATCCCTTATAGGACTATTAGAGGAAGGCTATATTCTGAACATAGGTGGCTTACATTCAATTGGAAATATGAGATTGGAAGGCAATCCCTCTCACCGGCCCTGCTAAGGTAACTCAGAAGGTATCCTTTCTATGGCTAGATATTCCTACCTAGTGGAAAGCAAGAAATGTAAATCACAAATAGGTTTGGGAATCTGATCACCCAATAAGAGTGAGAGCATATCCCTATTTTCTTTACTTCCCAAAAACAACAGACACAAACTTTCAATCACCAGCCCTTATACTACTGAAGATAAAGGGGCTCCTAGTTAAGCTATGTGTAGATTCTTTCCTCATTCAATTATATGACCAATCTTTATAGAAGATTGGGCATTCTGATCAACTCGAAGGAGTTGAGAGCATAGGCCTACTTTTGTTTTAGATCAGTGAGATCGAATGCTTCTATTAAGCTATGTTTGGAACTTAGAAATGCCATACTTTAAATAAAAAAGAGCTGAGGTCCACTTACCTGATTCGGAGCTAGCAAAGGCTAGGCGCATTTATGAGGGTCTTTATTTTTGTCATGTGTTGTTTGTAATTTGAGAGATTTCGTTAACTCGGAGGGGACTTGTAAGCAAATGATATTCATATTTGGAAGTTAAATTTAGGAAACTATTAACTTTTATCAAATGTGTTACATGAATGCTCATATGCATCATATAAAGTATTATATGCACTATCTAATCTAGCAATTGCACTATAATAGAGTACAATGCATTGTAGAGTACTTTATATGCGCTTCAAAAATGATTGGATGCAATACAAAACTCTAAGCACTACAAAAAGTTTTAAAAGCATTACACAACTCTTTAAATGAGCTATAGAAAGTTTTAAATGTGTAAAAAAGAATTCAAAAGCATCAAAATATCTCTTGGAAGCATTAAAATAGAGCTCAAAAGCACCAAAAGATTCAAATCTAGCCCTTGTGCATTTGGAGAAGCCTTTAGGAGTTTATTGTCATTGTTACAGAGCCTTTAGAATGCTATAAACTTTTAACCGATCATATCTACACAAGAAAATAGAAAGAAACAAAGATCTATACTAAAAATGAAAGATTAGACTGAAAGATTTGAAAATAGAGAGGCTTTGAGTTCAAGCCCCATGGTGGGTGCCATTTTGTACATGACATAATCGTGTATTCATGAAACTTTAGTGCAAAATGCAGATAAAATGACAATGAACTAGACTAAGCCTAAGAAATCATTATCAAAATCTAAATTCTATGAGCGTCTCATGTTTCTCTAACTACAACTGCTAAGAAAGCTCTCAAACCAACATCTCAATGACAATTCTAGAATGGTAATATGCTTAGGATGTAGATTTACAAAAATGCATGCAAGATCTATGACTATAATGCAGATTATATGAAGATAACAACTCTTAGAATGTTATGACCGTGGACATAGAATGAGCTAAACACGTAATCAATGATGCTAAATAACATTAAAAAAATGTTAAAATGCTATGAATTGGATAGAATGATAATGCTAAAATAATAACTCTGAGTGTGCCTATAGTGTAGATACCTAAAACTTGGGTCCTTTTGCTCTTGGATTTCCCTCCTATTTATATCATTTTAGAAGGGTTTGGGGTAAGAATCAGTATTTTCACCTTTGACTGGTGGATGAAAGTGAAACTGAAAATATCTCATAAGTGACCAAGAGGAAGAGCCCAACAGACTTGGTTTTGAGGATAAATGAGAATATTTCTAAATCTTTTAAATGAAAAGGGGAGATTTTCTCTTTTGTGAGAAAAAATGACTTTATTGATTTAATAAATGTCTTATTTATTTTCAACACTTTGTCTTTTTCTTCCTCCTTTTTTAAATTTCATTTTATGAATTTGAATTGTTTTTCTCCTCTTTTAAAGTTGATTTAGTTCTTGTTGATTAGATAGATAATTAATGACCTGATGTGATTTTTGATTTGAAATTCTATTGTGTTTTTTTTATTTCCTCCTTAATTTGCATTGATTGATTGGAATTGCATAATTTAGATCTTTGCCAATTTTTGGATGTCTACACTGACCACTTTCCTATTTTTTATCTTTAAATTCCCTCTTGAAACCTTGCTTGTTAAATGACTTCACTGGGGCTACATCCTTTAACCTTAGTTCTTGTTTAAGAGCATTCCTAAGTGCATAATCCATAGTTTTTGGCTCGTGCATTTCTTCCTCACTATAGATTTTAGGATGCAATCACATAGTAAACTTATCAGTCCTAAACAACTTATCTCTCTGATATTAAGGTGCGTATTTGACCAAGTGGCAAAATCACTCATGGTATTGAGTAACTGTCATCACTCCCTATATCATCTTATAAAACTTAGCTATCTTCTTATCATAAAATAGCTAAGGCAACCACCTCTTACAAAAAAATTATATACAATCCTCCCATGAGATCTCACCATGCTAAATCTTCTTCTTAGCCATCACATTTTCCCACCACATGGCTGCTTCACCAACCAACTAAAATGTAGCCCATACTACTCTAGATTCTAATGTGAAGTTTTGGACAAGGAATTACTTACATCTTCTCTTGAAGTTTTACCATTGAAACTAGGAGGAGTGACCTTCTTGAGGTCCTTACTCAAATCTACTACAATCTAAACCCTATCATGTACTAACTCAGTCATTTTGCGATCAACTTCCTCCTTTTTCCACTCTTCATTCCTCAAGCTATCTTCCTCTAGTTTCCATTGGGCATCCAATAACTAGTCCTCTTCCCTCTTCTTATGTTCTTGCTCAAGTCTATGCATAGCCTCTATGTGTTGATCCTCCTCTCTCTCTTCCTTGCTTCCTCCTACACTTACCTACTCCTCATTACATTTTCTATATCATCCATACACTAACCTCTCTAAGTAAGGAGTGCTAGAATCTAGTCCATCCTTTGATTCTTAGGCTCATCCTATGGACAATTTTTGCCTCCAACATTGTTACCTCTACAAGGGTACATGGTGTCAAATTATTCCTACACCAAATCAAACCACACAACTTAGCAATAGTTGGACCATAGGCCCTAATGTGTAACACGACTTGAATACCATATGTAAAGACCACATTTTCATACACATGCCGCGTAGACATAATTCAATCAATCATGGAAAGTCAAAGTTAAATTTTGACAACTCATTGTTGAGTAACATTTTATTTTGAAATAATACTATTTGAATGAGTAGGTACACATAAATTTGATCTACTTGTCAAATTTTAAAATAAAGCAACAAAATACAACACAAGTGTCGACCATTGTTGAAACATACTAGTTTATTTCATTCACAATGAAAGTTCAAAATTTACATGAAATAACCAACTCTCAGACTGATTTTTCATCACGTGACAATATAAAACAAAAATACATCCAAGAAGAATGTTGACCTACACATCAAACATAGACCCATGAGTACATCATATAAGCATAAAATCATAAATCAACTTCAAATACATAAAATAAACATGTCATCAGACTCCTATCCATTTGCATGAAGCCCTTTCTCCCAATCCATCATAACGATGTCCATCTGCTATCATGAGATGAGAGTGTGGTCCAAGCACTTTTATTGCCCAACCACAGAATGGTTAGCTCCCCCAGGGTTCTTCCTAAAATGAAGAACTCCCCGACCTTGGATTAGATGGATCTAGTGTATCAATGTGACTAATCTACTATGCAACCATGTACTTAAGTAACATCTAAACATGGATGTGGAAGAGAGAAATAAAATATAACCATTCATATTAATCATATACATTCAACTTTTAAGCTTGACCAAACAAATTCAACCAGTATAAAGTAAATAAAACTGGCAAGTAGCAATGAAAGAATATCATAAGAATTTCAATTTTCTATCCTCCCCTTTTCCCACATTCAACACACTACCATAACAAAAGAAAATGATCATAAAATATCAAAGACAAGATCAATGCAATGAAAGGTAAACCCATTTCATACATGAATAATTTGACCAATAGCTTTCCTATGCCCAAAGAAAAATGAATAAAAGATTAACACAAATATCTGTAAATAGTTTTCAACATCTTTATTTTAACCAAAGTCATTGGTGGAGAAAATTTAATTAAATATTAGGAAACTTTACTGATGTAGTTAGCTAAAATATATTTTATTTCTTCCAAATCATTGTTGACAACACACTAATAAATTATTAAAATTAATATTAAGCTTCTCTTGAATTATTAAATTTTTCCCACATTCCATATTTTAATACCTGAAAGTAAACATGCTATGAAATTAACAAAACAAAAAAAGTAAACGAAAGAGAAAACTCATTCACCTATCTTACATAGTATACTCAATTATAGTACCAAAAACTTTACTATTGTTGTATCAAGGCTATAGGTGAAATGAAATAAGGCAGGCATCATTGGAAATTACTTTAGTTAAGTTGAGCATGAAGTCCTCATTTTTGGTCTTCGGCTACTTATTCTAAACACTATAGTATATTACTGTCTCATTAAAATCTAATTTATATTTTATATTAGTGTCTCAGTTACTAATGCACCATCTTCCCACAAATTTGCACAAGAGTAATGAAAATGATTAAGAAAATAATCAACCAACCACCCATCTTGATTAATTTTTACTTCAAGGCAAGAAAGAATCACATTTCCCAGTTTTGTTTGAGAACAAAAACATGTGCTTAAAAATAATCACAATTCTAGAAAAGAAGTCATTTTCCTCTATGTGCATAGAAACCAAAACATGGATAGAATTAATTATATTAAACATGGATAGAAGTCATTTACGCACCGAGCATTGTTTGCTCTCGTGTGTCTAATAAATTAAAATGCAACTGCATTTACCCAATATAACCAAAAACAAAATACTCAATATTTTCTTAAAATTTGCAACCCAATGAACTAGACGATGCTTTAAGTAAGAAAAAGTAAGAATCTTACACGTCGCTGAAGGAAGAACTAGAAAATCCCAACTAAAATTGAAGTCTCTAATTAAGAGAACACTCCTCACGTTCCCTCCACTCTAGTTGGAACTGTTAATTGTTACTTTTCATCCATGTAGACCCAGTCATTACTTAAGGAAATAAATTCAAATGGTTTGTTGGAGCTTCCATGATGACACTCCACTTCCAAACACTTGTCTAACAAATTATTAATGAAGCACTCGAGTAATTTCAATACTTTTGGTTATGCATCAATACTTCATTTGTTTAATTTTTTCCCTCACTCTTTTGGGTTAAGATTTTTTTTTTTCAATTTGTATGAAAATTCATTCCATAAATAACTTTTAATATAAATTCAAGTCAAGCATTCTTTTCTATCATCTATATTTAATTAAACTAGCACTTGCACCAGAAGGAGCAAGGGGTATGCAGATAGTGGCAAAAGGTGGAAGTCTAATAAATTTATACCACATTTAATATGACACGAAAGGAATATAAATACCAACAAAAAAAAATATTGTTAATTTTTCATGGCTAACAATTAAATCCAAGATAGTTACATTCATATTCTTAAATTCATATAAGAAATGTAGAAGACTAAAATCAAAATCCAAGATTGAAATCATAATGTTTGGAATTATTTATTGATTCCATGGGTTAGTTAATAGATATTTTTAAGACTAAAGATTTTTGTATAAAGTGGCTTCTTATTTGGATGAGGCATATTGTCTATTGTCACAAAATGGAAACCTTTAGTAGTTATCCTAGAATTTTTTAAATTGCTAGTTCGAACTTTGCTTGTTCATCAAAATTTTTTTAATAATTTAAAAATCAAATTAAATTAGAATACAATTATTTTCCTTGACTTTTTATTAATTAAAAATTCCAAGGAATGGTGGTCCCTGCACAGACATCACCTAAAATTCACACCCTTTGGTTTGACAATCCTTTTAGTTTCATCAACTAGGTATCAAGTTTCATAAGGTTACAATTAACATACATGTTTTTCAAGTTGTGTAGAGAAAGCATGTGACCAATAGCTTTTCTGAAAAACACATATATATTAATAAATTTTATTCTACATAACTATACTAGCTGATATCGGATATATGCAAATATACATAAATTAGTAAACAACATTGCATCACCACAAGGAGTATCTTTTCACCATACCTATAACACAACAAATTTATACGTTAGGGAAAGATGATATTGAAATGCATAAATATACCTTAAAATTTGATGAAGTAAACACACATAAAATCATATGTATTGAGGGAAAGTATGATATTTTGTATCTCTCTACTCTAAAGTGAGAGTTGTTTCAATCACGACTCTTTGTTTTTTTGATAATGGTATATGGATTATTTTTAATTTGTGATTATTGATCAAAGTAGAACAATGGCTCTATACAAAGGTTTTCTAGTGATTTAACTCTTGATATAACTATAAAAGTCAAACCTTGTTGTTTTATTATTCCAATGTCAATTGTTATTTGCTGAAGCATCAATCCTTGGGATTTATGTATGGTGAGTGCCTATGACATGGATAGTCAAATTTGTCTATGATTATCCAATGTTAATTTTTCATGGCTAACAATTAAATCCAAGATAGTTACATTTATATTCTTAAATTCATTTAAGAAATGTAGAAGACTAAAATCAAAATCCAAGATTGAAATCATAATGTTTGGAATTATTTATTGATTCCATGGGTTAGTTTATAGCTATTTTTAAGACTAAAGATTTTTGTATAGAGTGGCTTCTTATTTGGATGAGGCAGATTGTCTATTGTCACAAAATGGAAACCTTTAGTAGTTATCCTAGATTTTTTTTAATTGCTAGTTCGAACTTTGCTTGTTCACCAGATTTTTTTTAATAATTTAAAAATCAAATTAAATTAGAATATAATTATTTTCCTTTACTTTTTATTAATTAAAAATTCCAAGGAATGGTGGTCCCTGCGCAGACATCACCTAAAATTCACACCCTTTGGTTTGACAATCCTTTTAGTTTCATCAACTAGGTATCAAGTTTCACAAGGTTACAATTAACATACATGTTTTTCAAGTTGTGTAGAGAAAGCATGCGACCAATAGTTTTTCTGAAAAACACATATATATTAATAAATTTTATTCTACATAACTATACTAGTTGATATCGGATATATGCAAATATACATAAATTAGTAAACAACATTGCATCACCACAAGGAGTATCTTTTCACCATACCTATAACACAACAAATTTATACATTAGGGAAAGATGATATTGAAATGTGTAAATATACCTTAAAATTTGATGAAGTAAACACACATAAAGTCATATATATTGAGGGAAAGTGTGATATTTTGTATCTCTCTGCTCTAAAGTGAGAGTTGTTTCAATTACGACTCTTTGTTTTTTTGATAATGGTATATGGATTATTTTTGATTTTTGATTATTGATAAAAGTAGAACAATGGCTCCATACAAAGGTTTTCTAGTGATTTAACACTTGATATAGCTATAAAAGTCAAACCTTGTTGTTTTATTATTCCAATGTCAATTGTTATTTGTTGAAGCGTCAATCCTTGGGATTTATGTATGGTGAGTATCCATGACATGGATAGTCACATTTGTCTATGATTATCCAATGTTATAGGTGTTATGGGTAATTTTTTTGGGTCATCTTGGTCCAAAGGTGCTCCATTGTAATTATCCAATCGGACAACAACATATACAGGTAATTCTGGGGTTTACAACCCATTGCATACACAATATCTACCACCTCCCCAAGTGATCCATTTACAAGGCCTATTTATATCCAAAGGTTTATTATTAACATTGTTTGTTGGCCTTTACATACAACAAGAGTTATTTTGGAATTTGATCGACATCACTATCAAGGTTTGGTTGTAAGTGTCCTCTTACTACAATACTAAGTGCAACGAGAAGATTGAGTAATTTAAGAATTTTCTTGTTGTGTAGCCCAACTAAATTATTTAGAGTAAAGGTGCATTGACTAATCAAATGAGCTATGTTCAAAAGGTTATAAATGTTATAGGTAAATTTTTTGGGTTATCTTTGTCCAAAGGTGGTCCATTATAATTATCAAATTAGACAACAACATATACCAACAGTTTTGGGGTTTACAACCCATTGCATACACAATATCTACCACCTCCCCAAGTGATCTAGTTACAAGGCTTATTTAATTCCAAAGGTTTATTATTAACATTGTTCATTGTCCTTTACATATAGAAAGAGTTATTTTGGAAGTCGATTGACATCACTATCAAGGTTTGGTTGTAGGTGTCCTCTTATTGCAATACTAAGTGCAATAGGAAGATTGAATAATTTAAGAATTTTATTTTTGTGTAGCCCAAATATATTATTTGTAGAGTAAAGGTTCATTGACTAATCAAATGAGCTATGTTCAAAAGCACATATTGTTTGTGCATTTCATTAGCAATTCTCACTCTTGTTCATTTGATTCTGCATTGTGCATGTTTTGCAACACGTGACAATGATCAATTTGAGTTTGAGTGTTAACTTGTTGGAAAAATATGGTTATCAATGTGATATTCATTGTGAATTTCTCCAAAAGGTATGTGTCATTTGAGTGTGATGCATGGATTAGTTTATCCATGACATGGGGTATATTCGCTAAGTGACCAACAAGAATTATAGATGTACCTCCAATGAACAATTTTTGTTGATGAGGGGAAAGATTCACGCAATCTATTATCTATTTTCAAAAGCAGTTTTGGTCCTATGAAGCCAAATTCATCAATAAGGAGGTGTTTCACATTTCTCATCTCTTCCTAAATGACTAATAGAGTTTTTCCACGTAGTGGGTGCATTTCTCTTATTGGTATTCTAAGGGTAGCATGTATGGTTGTGGTGTGTATATTGAATGTCATAATTCCTGTAGGAGCAACAATAAGGAGTGAATTATTAGTTTTAGATTGTAAAACCAAAGTGAATGTATGATGTAATGTATCAAGTATGATTTCCCTTTGCCTGTTGTTCCTTGTATGATCATGTGGAGGGGTTGTTTGGAGGAAATATCATTATACCTAGTGAACCCATGATAGTGGGTTACACTTTTTTGAAGGAAGAAAATCCTCCAAAATTGCATGACCACAAAATTTCCTTTTTTTAGTTTTGATAAAAACTTTTTTTAAAGTTTCAATAGATTTAGTTTCTATTGGAACTAATAAAATCCAAAGTTTTTATCGAAACTTTATGTGCCACATGGTTCCAATCGAAACTATGTAGAAATTTTTGATTGAAACTTTCTATGTTGTTCTAATCGAAACTATGAAGCCCAACTGAGGTTTGTTAACCCTGCTATTGGGCTCCTTAGTTTCGATCCAAACTATATTAATGAGTTTTGATCCAAACTAGTCAATCTAGTTTCGATCAAAACTAAGAAAAGAAAGGGAATGTTGAAAATGACTTGCATGACACCACAAGTCATTTTTTACTGTGGCAAATAGTTTTGATTGGAAGCACAAGGAAGAGGACATGCATTCGAAATCATCAACTTTCGAAAAGGGTATATTTTTTCCTTGTTTTATCTGTTTTATAAATTTTTAGTTTCATTTTATATATGTTTTTTGTATGTATGTATATATATCATGTATATATACCATGTATGTATACATGCATATATGTATATATGTACATACATGTATATATATACATATTGAATGCAAATGTGTGTGTGTGTGTGTGTGTGTGTGTGTGTGTATATATATATATATATATATATATATTCATATTCATGCATTGTATATATACATGCATCCACATACATATGTGCATGTATATGTGTAATGTCCCTCAACCGAGACATTAAATTTTTTTAATGCAATTTCCCTTCACAAATCAAATCTCATTTATTTTTTCCTTCAGCACTTCTCCACAATTCTCTAATTTGAGTGCCCATTGATCCTTTTATTTTCCTTTATATTTCTTCATATTTTTCAATGATTATCTCTCAATGTTAGAATTCTATATATATAATTTTTTAATTCTAAGAGTCATGTCTTTTCATTTATTATATAATTATATTATATTGATATTATAATTACATTAATGATTAGATTATAACATATATTGTATTAATAATATATCAATTATATTTCTTATATTAATATTAATACCATTACATATAATACATTAGTTTATGTATTATTAATCTAAATTTTATATTTTATTGCCTAATATAACATTTAATTCTCATATTAATATATCATGCACTATTATAATATGACAATAAATTATACTAGTTATATGATTATTAATATTATATTGATTATTATTTAATGTTTAATATCATACTTATCAATAATAGTAATAAGATATTTAAATAAAGTGTATGTATTTATTTAAATATATATATTTCTATTGTTCACGCCAATTAGGCTCATGAAAAAATATGTATATATGCACACGGGCACGCGCGTTCACACACACACACACACACACACGTATGTATACATACATATTGTGGATATGTACACATATACATTTAAATTTTTAATGTACACACGTGAACTTGTAATATATTAAAATTGTAGTTCATATATATATGTGTGCACGTGTGTGTGTGTGTGTGTGTGTGTGTGTGTGTGTGTGTGTGTGTGTGTGTGTGTGTGTGTAAATCTTCACCTTACTAAAAATATTAATCTAGATTTTTACACTAACCCTAAAAATTTAATCCTAAAGATCCCTAAACATTATATTAAATTTTCCTAACATTAATCATGATTCTAATGATATAGCTCTAGAGAAATCCTAAGCACAATCCTAACTCTAAGCCTAACCATGTAGTTCTATAATTCCATAACATATTTACCTTTTAATCCTAGGTATTACTAAACCAGGTAACAGGATAATTATATTAACTTACTCTCAAGACATTTAATCTAAATCTTAAACCTAATCATAATTCTACCTGTAACGCTAACGTAAGTCTCACACTTATATTAAACACTAATGATCTAACCATATAAGTTACACACTTTTATAAAACTAACCCTAACTCTAACCATAATAGCTTACTCAATATAGAATATTATTCTGAACACACACTCCTTTAACCCTAGCCCTAAATATTTTCCTAACCTTAACTTTATGAAAATTTACCATGATTAAACCAAGTAACAATGGTCCCCTAAACTTAATCTAAGTAATAATAAACCAGGTAAACCTAGAACCATAATCATGATATTACATTAACCAAGTGAATGCCAACCCTAATCAAATTAATTTATGCTTGCTATGAGGCACATGCAGTTCAAGAATAATATGTCGTACTACTAATTTTATAACTCTAAACCTAACTATAACCCTATGTAATATTTTAACTTTAACCGTAACCCTAAAATTAACTCCATGTACCACACTGATATTAGCGTAAACCCAGCTAATTTTATAACTCTATACTCAACTATAACCCTATGTAATGTTTTAACTTTAACCCTAACCCTAATATTAACTCCATGTGTCACATTGATATTAACCTTAATCCTAACCCTCTAAAATTAACATAAGTCTCACACTGATATTAAACACTAATGATCTAACTATATAAGTTACACAATTTTATAACACTAACCCTAACTCCAACCATAATACCTTACTCAACATAGAACACTATTATGAACACACACTCCTTTAACCCTAGCCCTAAATATTTTCCTAACCCTAACTTAATGAAAATTTACCATGATTAAACTAGGTAATAATGGTTACCTAAACTTAATCTAAGTAATACTAAACCAAGTAACCCTAAAATTAACCCTAGAACCATAATATAAACCATAATCAATATATTACATTAACCAAGTGAATGCCAACCCTAATCAAATTAATTTATGCATGCTATGAGGCACATGCAACTCAAGAACAATATGTAGTACTTCTAATTTTATAACTCTAAAACTAACTATAACCCTACATAATGTTTTAACTTTAATCCTAACCCTAAAATTAACTCCATGTGTCACACTGATATTAACGTAAACCCAACTAATTTTATAACTCTAAACCTAACTATAACCCTACGTAATATTTTAACTTCAACCCTAACCCTAATATTAATTCCATGTGTCACACTAATATTAACCTAACCTTAACCCTAAAATTAATGTAAGTCTCACACTGATATTAAACACTAATGATCTGAATATATAAGTTACATTATTTTATAACACTAACCCTAACTCTAACCATAATAGCTTACTCAACATAGAACCAAGTGAATGCCAACCCTAATCAAATTAATTTATGTGTGCTATGAGGCATGTGCAACTCAAGAACAATATGTAGTACTACTAATTTTATAACTCTAAAACTAACTATAACCCTACATAATGTTTTAACTTTAACCCTAACCCTAAAATTAACTCCATGTGTCACACTAATATTAATGTAAACCTAACTATAACCCTAACCCTAATATTAACTCCATGTGTCACACTAATATTACCCTAACCCTAACCCTAAAATTAATGTAAGTCTCACACTAATATTAAACACACTAATGATTTGACTATATAAGTTACACAATTTTATAACACTAACCCTAACTCTAACCATAATAGCTTACTCAACATAGAACACTATTCTAAACACACACTCCTTTAACCCTAGCCCTAAATATTTTCATAATCCTAACTTAATGAAAATTTGCCATGATTAAACTAGGTAATAATGGTCCCCTAAACTTGATCTAAGTAGTACTAAACCAGGTAACCCTAAAATTAACCCTAGAACCATAATACAAATCATAATCATGATATTGCATTAACCTTGAATGTCAACCCTAATCAAATTAATTTATGTGTATTATGAGGCACACGCAGTTCAAGAATGATATGTATTACTACTAATTTTATAACTCTAAACCTAACTATAACCCTAAGTAATGTTTTAACTTTAACCCTAACCCTAAAATTAACTCTAAACTTAATACTAAATCTAACTCTAACCATATAGTCCTACTTATTTCCATAGTAACCTTAGCCATGATCGTGACTTGATATACCTATAATTAAATTATACAGTGAATCTCTAGTTCTATATTTAACCTAGAGTTATGTACATCATGTAGTCCACCCATGTTCGATTTAGACTCTATATAGACAAATAATTTTGAAACAATTTTATGAAGTTATCACACACACACAATGTATGTACATGTACATGTATTATGTTTTTTTCATGTTTATGAAATTCTATGTACATTTACATAACATATTTTTTTTCATGTTTAAACACGTATTATTTTTAATTTCATGTGTTTATGAAATTCTAGTTTCATAAATGTCACCAAGTATAATAATTTTCAAGTTTATTAAATGTCATATTTTAATTTAGGATGTAAAAGTTCACACATGTAGTACTATACATATATGTTATGTTCATTTCATATTTACACGTGTGTATTATATACATTTAATTTCATGTTTACAAAATTCTAGTTTCTTAAATTCCATATAAATACTTGATACATTTCAAGTTTATTAAAAATGTCATATTTTAATTTTAATTTAAAGTTTACACATTATATGTACATGCATACATACTACATACATTGACCTTCACAATTCAAATCAGCAGCCTCATATCCCCCTAGAGCAGCAACCTCCTATCCCCTCAAGCAGTAGCCTCATATCCCCCCCCCCCCGAGCAACAACAACCTCCTATCCCCCCCAAGCAACAACAACATCCTATCCCCCTCGAACAACAAGCCTATCCCCCCCAGCAGCGTGCTATTCCTGTAGATCAATAGGCGATCCCACCCAACATGCTCTATGATCGCACTAAACAAGAGATTCATAGACTTCATGAATCCTTGGCTAGTGGCACATGCTCTAGTGTGTATAGTAGTACATGTCAAAGTATCTTACAGAGTCTCACATATATTAGAGATGAGATTCATGGTGCTACTCCATATTCTGCACATACTATAAAGATTGTCCTTGATAGTAAGAGATGAGAGGTCTCTTCAGGGCTCTCACTATAGCAAGTACATGGCTTGGTGCCCAAAGAGACACTAAAGAGGGAATGTTTCCCTCATTATCTTCCACTAATGTATGTGAAGGGGTATTCTCCCCTTAAGTGTACAAATCCACAAATGGCTGCACTTATATACCCACGCTTCCTTTCTACTCATGGTCATTATCCAAATAATGACCAAATTCCACTATATTTTGCACGATAGCTTTATGTCGAGCTCCATTTATTTAGGGTGGTGAACTGCACTAATTTACCATCCCATTTAGAATAGGGGTGGGGTAGACTAGTTGATAGGCAATTGGGTTGTCCACCACTGACACACAGGTTGATTGTTAGAGAGAGGGCACTTGCTATTTCTCCTATACTAGGTCTTTCAGGTGATGAGGCCATGCGTAGCACGTAGTTGCAGGGGTGATTTAGGGAGTTGGAGACATTACCGTAGCTATTAGATTTATTTCTAGTGATAAGGTTGGACAGTATTTGATGTCACATTGGCATTCCAGATCATCACTTGGTGCTTCATCTTTAGGAGACTTGTACAATGCAATAGACATACCTTCACTAACTAGTTTAGAGGGTCTCATTGGAGTGTTGGCACGAGATACTATGAGTAGTCTTGCTGAGGATCTATTATAATTCATATAGATTCATATCAAAGCATCTTGGCATACCCATATTTGATGTTTGACATCGTGTCCATGGTGGCATTGGGACACATCCTCAGCCACATTCCTCTCATCAATCAAGTAGTGGTCATGGTGGTAGTACACATCATGATCCACCTACTAACCACTCTTTTGCTATAGAGGGACATATACATAGCAGTACAGACCCTTCAACTAGTGCAGGGCATGGTCAGAGTTCAGATGCAGACCTTGATGATGTTGACTTTAGCTTGTTGAACACAGGATGGATGGACTTGTTGACATATGATGATTCTACTTCTATGCCATCTCATCTAGTCAGTCCATTTGACTCATCATTATTAGGACATGTGCTAGCCACTAGTCAAGCTAGTGTAAATGTAGCAATGAAGCAAGACGAGGCCCAAAAAAATCTAGATATATTGGTGGACATGATCGATGCTAGGCAGTCTGAGTATTATTAGATGCCAACATCTACATAGGTAAATCTATAGTTTTTTTACATTCATGTTAAAATTTCAATTTCAAACATTTGTTTAACTAATAATTTATGCACATACACATATCATGCCTTTGTAATTAAATTTACATGTTTTAATATGATTTGTTGTACACATATATGTATGTATTGTAGGGGGACATTCCTCTTTTTACTTCATCTTTGATGCCAGATCATGTACATTGTTGAGACTCATTTGATGATGTTAGTAGTGAATAGGTGAGTTTTAATTTTTTTGAATTAGACACATGTAAGTTTTAAATATAACATATAAATTACATGCAATTTGTAAATTAAAAAGAGATTTAATTAATTTTGAAATTATGTACATTGATTTCACTTTCTGTTGAATATATATAGGGATCAACACATCCTAGTGAGCATCCTAATAGTTAGTCTTTAGACCACACCGTAAGGAGAAGTCACGATGATATTCTTGCACCTAACGATCTATAGTTTTTTAATATTATCTATTATTTGATCTAAACTTTCATCGAGAGAGGTTATTTGATCTAGACTTTCATCTAGATTATGTACATGTTTTTGTAATTTGTTATTTGTGTTGGAAAAATTGATTAATTGTGTATTGTCTTTGATGTTACAAAAAATGTCATATCATTACCAGTCAGTGTAAATTGAGCTCACTCGAGCATTGAAGATAGTTTTTTGTGGCTACCGAGCAATCTAGAGTTTGCCTAGTTTAGAAGGCAGTGTCTACTAAGTTCACTCGAGTGTCAAAAGAAAGTCTGCAGAAGATGAGTGTTAACCAAGCTCACTTGGTTAATGAAGCAAATGTTGGATGGAACCAGTGTTAACCAAGTTCACTTAGTTACCAAAGGAACTTTTCTAGTATGCAGTGTTGACCAAGTTTCAGTTAGTTAACATAGGAAAATCATTTCTGAGTTAGTGTCTATTGAGTAGGGTCGACTAATAAAGGATTTTCTTATTTTGGCATATTTAGTTCAATTGATTTATCTATTAGTTTTGGTCGACTAAGAAGATGAATATTAATTATTCTAAGTTGTATTTGAGTTGACTTGACAATAGGAAAGATATAGTAAACAGTCAATTTGAGGATTAGAGTGTAAAAGTGTAAGCATTTGAATGGATGGAAGATTTTAAAGATCTAGTGATGCAAAGAGGAAGCAAATTAGAAGGATAAGAAGAATATCCTTGAGAAGCTGAAAAGATATATTGGATCAGGAAGGATCAAGTATTCAAGCTAGAATTGAGATCTTTAATTAGAAATTTAGTTGCATCCAAATTAGGTCATCTCATTGTTACTCTATAACCATTGTAGCAGTGATCTAAATCTCTTAACAAATTTGGCTTAACAACTATTTGTAAATACTCTAACAAGGTGGTAGTTCTATTGAATTGTCAAAAGACCTCTAACAAGGCCACTCCTAATATGCTGATTAAATCCTTTAACAAGGTCACACCTAACAATGTGTTTTGTAACCTTTAATAGGGTTGGCTCCTAACAAGACTCACTTCAGAAGAGTGAAAAATAGTAACTAGTTGTAATTGGTGGTTTTCCCAAATTGGGTTTCCACATTAAATCTTGGTGTCAAATGTGTTCATGCTATTTCTTTTTTGTGTTTAAAACTAAGTTAAAGTAACATGATAATCATAGATAACATCTTAAGATTTGCATATTAAGTAACTACTTATTATTCTCAGTGTTTATCAAGTTACAACATTTCTTTGTTTGTCGAGCATTAGCAGAATTATTTTTGTATTGAGATCTAAGGGATCTGGGAAGTATTTTTGTAGTAACTAATTCACCCCTCCCCTCTCAATTACTCCTCTTATATTTCCAACAATTGGTATCAGAGCTTTTGGTGCTTGCAAAGAAGGTTTCAAGGACCAAAGCTAAAAGATCAAGATGTCTTACAAAAGAGAGATTCCCAAGTTGAACAAAGACAATTTTGCAGCATGGCAAGGACTTATGAGATTACATCTGGTGACTATAAGTGATTTAGGTTGTAAATATCTTGACATTGAATACAAGACTCCTACTAGAACATTATCAGTTGAAGACATTGCTGAAAAGAAGAATCATAACATCATGATGATTGATATTGCATCTGCTCTCACTTATGCTAAATTTGATGAAGTTAAAGACTAAAAAATAGCTCATGCAATGTGGACCAAACTAAAAGATATCTATGGAGGAGATGAAAATGTAATAAGAGCCAAAGCATAAAGTCTCAGAGGTCAATTTGATCAAATGAAGATAAGAGAAGATGAAAACATTGCAAAATATGTTGAAAGAATCAAAGAAAGTGTGAGTGCAATCAAAGCATCTGGAGGAGACATTGATGACAAAATATTTGTAAGCAAAGTACTAAGAACTCTTCTTATTTATGCAATTAGAGTATCTTCTATTCAAGAAATGAGATGTGATCCAAATAGCAATATAATGTTGGATGCTCTAGTTGGAAGATTGACAGCTTTTGAGTTAGATAACTATGATAAATATATTCCTAGTTCCAAAAACATTGAGTCTGCATTTGAAGCCAGACTCTCACTCAAAGAAAAGAGCAATAAATCAAAGGCCAATCAATTAGGAAGTGAAGAAGAAATAGAAGAAAGTTTTGGCAGTGATCTTAAAATTGTTGAAGCCCTACTTGCAAGAAATACTCCAAAGGTAGAGGAAAGTACAAAGGTAAGATTCCTCTAATTTGTTTTTCTTGTGAAGAAGTTGGCCATATTGCTACTAGGTGTCCAAATAGAGAAAACAAGGATGAGAAGAGTAATAAGTACAAAGGCAAGAAGGAATTCAAAAACTACAAGGAAAAAGGTAAGAAATCTTGTTTTATGGCTAAAGATTCTGATAATAGTGAAGATGAAATGGTATATATTGTTGTAAAAGATGAATTTGATGATGAAGAAGATAAAATGACACTTATCTCTCATGTTAGAAAAAATGATACATGGATTATTGATAGTGGTTGCTCACATCATATGACTGGAGATAAAACAAAATTTGAACACATGGAACATTATGATGGAGGTAGTGTAAGATTTGGAAACAATGAGTTCCTTGTTGCATAAAAGGAAAAGGTCGTATCTCGTTAACCAATGAACTTGTATGTGATAATGCTTATTGGGTTGAAGGACTAGAGCATAATCTACTGAGTGTGGCACAGTTGAATAATATTGGATTCAAGGTAGAATTCATGGATGGAAAGGCCAAACTGTTGGATGGTAAAGGAAATTTGGTTGGATCTGCCAAGCGAACAAAAGGTAATCTATTTTATATCGATCTTAGTGAAAGTTCATGTTTTATTGCTCAAGAAGAAGAAAGTATCATAAGCCATAATAATCATATATAATAATAAAAAATGACTATAAGATATAAATTAAAATGATCTTATCATTAGTATAATAATATTATAATAATATAGATATATTGCTTATAAATATATAAACATATCATCTCATTTTTATATAGAGCCATGATTATGATTATTTATTGTAGCTAAGTTCTTGACATAAAATTAATATAAAATTATATATCAAATAATAATCAAGAAATGATATATCCTATTACTACATGATATATAATAACATACATAATATTACTATATAGTATTTGATCATTACTATAATTATTATTGATTTACATACTGATTAATAATATCAATCATTATATAATTAATTAATTAATTATCAAATTCTATCTAATTCTAATTCTAATTTAAATATCAACTATATTTGTAAACAAACAATATTATTCCAAACATGTTATTTCATATCGATTAAATAAATGTCCTATTGAAAAGGTAATTGAAAGGGCATATGAGAGGGCCCACCAATCGAGAAACACAACCCTTAATAGACATATAAATATTGGCCAAATCAACCATTATATGGAAGGGAGATAAGAAATGGAGAGAAGAGAGCGAATAATAAGGAATATGGCATGAGATATAAGTAAAAACAAAAACATAAAAGATTTATTAAGAATGGAGAGAAGAGATAACAAGGTTAAAATTTAATTGCACATTCATCCCATTAACATTACAAATATTTTCTAAATTATTTAAAAGGATACAAAGTAGCCCAAATTATAGGAGAGCCAAAATTATAGGGAACACAAATACAAAGAATTTTCACCCAAGCAATTTGTATGGTCCAAACTACTAAAAAGGTATGAGTATAATTAAGGAGGTAGAGATTTACTTTTTAGAAGTAGATTTTCATTTGAAGTATTTTATTTATTAAAATCTAAATCTTTATATATATATAAACATTACAAATATTTTCTAAATTATTAAAAAAGATACAAAGTAGCCCAAATTATAGGAGAGCCAAAATTATAGGGAACACAAATACAAGGAATTTTCACCCAAGCAATTTGTATGGTCCAAACTACTAAAAAGATGAGTATAAAGATTTACTTTTTAGAAGTAGATTTTCATTTGAAGTATTTTATTTATTAAAATCTATATATATATATATATAAGGTATTGAATAGATAAATAATAATTTAAATATAAGGATTAAGAAATCTGTGGTGGGACTTTATGTTTATGGGATTATAGGAATAATTAGTGTTTATAATTAGATTTGTATGTCTATGGATTGTAATTGTAAAGCATTTAGAATGTTTTAAGTCGAACTACTTATTCTCTCACTAAAGTTTGAGGAGTTGATAGTTGTTGTTGTGTAGAGAAAGGCAGAGTAAATCCAAATAGTATACTGGTGTCAAGTGCCATATGACAAGTAAATTCACACTCTATGTATGGAAAGTTTAGGAGGGAAGTAAGGATCCAAGAAATTCAAGGCCTAAACATACCAACAACAAAATACATTACAAATTATATACTATTTCCTTAAATTGAATTAGTTGATCACACAATAATGAGCATTAAACTTTGGTTAATGACAACCTTTAAGAATGGGTCATTACAGAAAGTTGGTTATGGCACAAAAGATTATGTCATGTAAACTTTGACAATCTGGTTAAGATAAGAAAACACAAAATAGTAAGAGATATTCCTAGTTTGAAGAAACTTGATACTTAGTTTGAACAAACCTAATATGGGTCTATGCAAAATTTGCCAAATTGGTAAGATGGAAAAGACTAGTTTCAAAAGTAAAAAACTATTAGTCTAAGGAAGTCTTAGAGCTTGTACATACAAACTTATGTGGACCTATTGGAATACAAAGTTATAGTGGAGAAACATTTTTCATTCTTTTTGTTGATGATTATTCTAGAATGATGACTGTAATGTATCTAAAAGAAAAATTAGAAGCTTTTCAAAAGTTTAAGTGGTATCTAGCAAGAGTAGAGAAAGAAACTAGAAAGAAGTTAAAATACTTAAGATCAGACAAAGATGGTGAATTCATCTCCAATGAATTCAATGAATTCTGCATTGAAAAAGGAATCAAAAGACAAGCATCAACCCCTGGTACACCAGAGCAAAATGGTATAGTTGAAAGAAGAAATAGATCCATGATGGATTGTGCAAGAACATTGATGATAGAAAAGAATGTTGCAATCAAATACTGGAAAGAAGCTATCAACACTATAGTTCATACCTTGAATAGAGTGCAATTGAAGAAAGACTCAAATCAAACTCCTTATGAACTATGGTATGGCTACAAACCTAATGTAAGTTACTTGAAAGTATTTGGTAGCAAATGTTACATCTTGAAAGAATCTAGAAAAGGAAAATTTAATGCCAAAGTTGATGAAGGCATATTTCTAGGATACTCCTATAGAAGTAAAGCACACAAATTTTTGAATTTGTCTACTCATAAAATCATAGAAAGTGTACATGTGAGAATTGATGAGTTTGCAGAAAAGAGTGAAGAAGAAAGCAACAAAGAGCCAGAGGATTACAAAAGATTTGTTTACTATGAACTAGATACCCTACCAAATCTATCTGAAAGAAAGAAGGCTTCACCTCCCGAGTTCCCAAAATCTCCAATAGCTACCAAGTTATAAACAATGCAACCCAAGTCACGATCTGAAGGACCTATGTCGTAGTCAAAAGAAACCGAGCTACCTCAAGAGAAAATTGAGTCTAATTGACCCGAGTCATAGACAATGGGACTTGAGCTTGACACTAAAGTTCATAATGAAATTAGTAAATCCAAAGAACCTGTGTTAGCAAGATATGTCAAAAGGCATCATGCACCTGATCAAATTATTAGAGACAAATCAAATGGAACAATGACAAGAGGCAAGTTAAAAGGTACATGTTTACTTTTTGAATTTGAACCTAGAAATACAAAAGTTGCATGGGATAATGAAAGTTGGGTTGAATCAATAAATGACAAAATAGAACAAATAAAGAAGAACAAAACCTAGACTCTTGTTCCTAGACCCAAAGATAAAAATGTAATTGGCACAAAGCGGGTATTCAAAAACAAGCTAAATGAAGATGGAAAAGTATCTAAAAACAAAGCAAGGTTGGTATGTATAGGATATTCTCAAGAAGAAGGTATTGATTATGGTGAAACTTTTTCTCTTGTTGAAAGATTAGAAAATGTTAGAACTTTACTTGTGTGTGTAGCTCACAGAGGATTTAAAGTTTATCAAATAGATGTTAAATCTGCATTCTTGAATGGAATTCTTGATGAGGAAATCTACATTGAACAACCAAAAGGTTTTGTAGATCCTAGCAAAAGAGACATGATTTGCAAATTACACAAGGCATTATATGGTCTCAAGAAAGCTCCCAGAGCTTGGTATGAATGACTTCATAATTACTTGGTACAAATTGGTTTTCAAAGAAAAAATGATAGCAATAGTCTATATATCAAAGAAGGACTAGACAAGAAGATTGTGTTGGCAAAAATATTTGTTGATGACACATTATTCATAGGAAATGATGACTTGTGCAAAGCATTTTCATAAGAAATGAGTAAGGAATTTGAGATGTCTATGTTTGGAGAAATAAAATTCTTTGTTGGATTATAGATTCAACAGAATAAAGATGGTATCTACATTACTCAATCTAAATATATCAAAGAAATACTTAAGAAATTTGGAATGGAAGACTCAAGACTTGTTGGAACCCCTATGTCTACTGGACATAAGCTTTTCAAAAATGATGATTCCAAAGAGGTAGATCAGACCACATATAGATCAATGATTGAAAAATTGCAGTATGTAGTGCATACAAGGCCTGATATTGCATTAGTAGTTGGTATGGTGGCAAGATTCTCAACAAATCCAAAAGAAAATCATTTGAGGGTGGTTAAAAGAATCATGAGATATCTGAAAGGTACTAAAGAATATGGCTTATGGTACAAAATAGGAGGCAATTTGGACTTAAAAGTATTTACAGATGTTGATTAGGCAGGAAGTACTAATGACATAAAAAGCACTAGTGGAGGAGCATTCTTTCTTGGTAAAAGACTAGTGTCTTGGACAAGCAAGAAACAAAATTGTATCTCTTAGTCCATAGTAGAGGCATAATATGTGGCAGTAGTAGTTAATTGCTCCAACATTGTCTTGTTCAAACACCTGATGATAGACATGAAGATAGAGATCAAAGATCCAGTACTCATATACTGTGATAACACAAGTGCAATCAATATATCAAAGAATCTAGTAATGCATACCAAAAAAAAGCACATTTCTATAAAGTATCATTTATTAAGAGAATTGGTGCAAGATAAAGAAATCAAATTGGAATATGTGAACACAAATTGCAAACATATTCACCAAGCCATTACCTAAGGATGAATCTATGTATCTAAGAGGTAAGGTAGGGTTCATTCCCCTATCTGAAGCTCATTAGATAAATTTTAGTGATGCATTAACTAGAGCATGTTGAAGATCAGTCAGTTGGTGCAATATTAGCAAAGGAATATTGTAAATGAATCAGTACTTAAGGTACACTGACTTTCACCAAGGGATCCAAAGAATTAACCTAGAATTTCACTAAGTTTAGTAGCATTTTTTTTTCCATAGAAGTAAACATCACATATAACTTATACACATTAACGGAAGCAATAGCAATGTCCATCTGAAAGTAAACATAACATAAATAACAAATTACATTCTTTAAGATCCCTTAACGTTGAATTACATACATGAATCCATCTAGTACATCATCCACATGAAATAATAATGATAAGTCCAATGTTTACACATTACATTTCAAATGCTCATTCATCCACTGTACATATCACAGGGTATGACAAGCTCAAAAATATACATACATAGAATAAGGTACATCATCCTATTCTAATCCATGATACATCAAAGTAGAGATAATCACATGATACAACATCATAGAGAACATATGCATCCATCATAAAGATCAACAAAATAAACTAAGTGCACGGTTCCTCCCAACCGTCAATAGCATCATTAGACCATCGTGGATCCTAGCCATCCCTCCGTGCGTAACATTCCAAATCATCAAAGAGATCATCGGTATTACATAGTAGGAATGTCACTCCTAATCAATATAACATCATATGTAGAAAGTAATCTAACATGCAAATAAAAGCATAAGATAACATCATCTAACATATGCTAATCATCAATGAAAAAGGATACATATCCACCATCATGAAGGACGCAATAGCCATGATGTCTCAATGAATCTCAAAATGATAAGAGTGGAAAATACACTACCACCCGACCGTGTGGTACCTACGTGGTCCACTCCCATCGTGCTAAGGAGAAAATCTCAAGTCCCAAACAGGCTATCAAAATCACATAGCACATATCTCTATAAGTTCAGGAATCCTAAAAGTATACTAACTTAAAGGTTCCAAACACAAAATTTGACATCTAATCCCATAGGCACACAATGACATTTAGGAACCTGCTATGCAAGCGGGAGAGTGTCATCGCAATTATCACGTACAAGTTACCCTGGCAGTTAGCTAAACTCCACAGGTCCATACTGATTTCATGCAGCCACTAGTATCCTCTCATACTGACGAGGCATACTACGGAATGCAAGGTCGCAAGCATGCATCTCACTACTCCCATCCTAGCTTGTACAAGCGCTCAAGGCATGGGCGAGAACAAAACACTTATCTTTTTAGGTTCATTTTGTTAGTATTAGGTGTGAATGTTATCACTTATTAATCCAACTTACAATGAGTTACCCTGGCAGCCTCTTAGGGCCCCGGCCCCCATTGCAAGCCACTTCCTATCACTACATGTAAATATCCTACCCTAATGCTCATGGACTCATAAATCTCAAAATCACAAAAGATAATTCATAAAAAAATCATCAAATATGCATAAAAGCATCAAATCTACATGAGCAACATCCATAGAAAATCATGAACACAACAGCTCTCTATTGGCAACTGAAGTATCACTGATAATCAAATATCCAATGGTTCTCAATAACCAAAATATCTCTCAATCAAACTGATCAAAGACTCCAAAAATGGTTGAGTCAAACATGTCACATCATGACATCATCAAAATAAATCCACATAACAGTCCCATCATGGCGACTAGAAAAATAACCAAGGATAACTGATCGATGACCAAAAATAATGGTTAAGTCAAGTGTCTCATACATAAGAATCTCAACTATAACAATCAGTAATCACAACCAATACATAGAGCATTCCATCACATAACCATGGTTGGGTTTATAAAGATCAAAATTAAAACATCATCATGTCACTACAATCACATAACCCCCAAGCCTCTGGTAGACGTCTTATACTGGTCAACACTAATCAACCCAAAAACCCAAAACAATAGCATAAGGAATACACAATGTATACACATGTTTTGGTTTTACAACTTGAGTTTAAATGTAGAGATCTCAGTTTATGTTTCCAAATCTGAAGAATGAATGGAGGAACACATATATTGTTTTGAATGAAAGTTTTCCTTATTAGAGTTAAAAGAATCCATTTTCCAATTAATAATATTTGTTTGATACATTCCCCACCCAACTATCAATTCCTTTTTTAATAATTTAAAACATTTAAATTATTAAACAGTTGAAAATTATTAAAGAGTCACCTTATGAAAATAAACCATCAATATAAGCCATTGATCAAATAATAACTTAAATTATAACTAACACGTTTACATATTACATATATACATACATACATACATACATATATATACACACACATATGTATTATGTTTTTATTAAATCGAATTGACAATTTTGATTTACACCATATTAGAATCGAATTGTATGTAAACGTTTTAACATAAACGTTATTGTTATCTTCTTCTTTTTTTGCATATTAACATCAATTAAAAAAAACCCCCCCCAAACTCATGCTGCGGTAAGCAGTACCTGCGGTCGCAGGCACTGTGCCGACAGCGGGTACGTAGTACCCCTGTTGCCGCAGACCTGGGATGGCAGGCCTCTGCCTTCCACCGGCATGGGGTATGAAATGTGCTCACGGCATATTATATATAAACTTTATTCCATGCGATATAAATCGCGATGCGAATTGATAAATTTCCACTACGATTTTATTAATCGCTCAATTCAGTGCATTATATATATATATATATATATATATATATATATATATATATATATATATATATATATATATATATATATATATATATATATATATATATATATATATATATATATATATATATATATATATATATATATATATATTCAAATTTTATAATAGATTCATAATAAATGTATACATATGAATATATATAAACATATATTTATATATATGTATATGTATGCAGATCTGAATATATAACCATGTATGTTTTTCACAAAGATTATATCTACAATTAAGAATAAGATATTTGCAATATAGAATGCATATAAAGTTCCCCAATTAAATTAATCTACCCACATTGAGAATGCATATAAATATGAAACTTCTCAGAAAACATATGGAAGACATGAAGAAGACAGGGAATGCATGATGCGAAAATAGCATAAGTAAAATCACAAGAATCTACTCGGATTCTGATGCTAAATCGCTCTTACTCAAAAAATCCGCAGAGCAAGCTTCTCCCTTCTTCAGAATTCTCGAGTCCTCCAATTCTCCAATTGCACTCCAAACGCTCTCTCTAAGCTTCTATGAATGCCTGAATATAAAGAGCTTTCAGGAAACATCTAGAATGCTTCTAGAAACAGCTGGAAGGTGTCACCTACTAAGCATGGGTCTTTTCCAACCTTCAAGATAAGCCATATGGTTGTAGACACCATGTGCTTAATTGATGCACAAACCCCCATATTGTTGACACTTGAGAAATAGAGAAGTGCGCTAACTCCCATGCAAGCTTATAACTCCAATCCACTTTTTATATAATTTCTATCTAAATATTTATAACTTTCATCTTAACTTTTATAACTTTTATTATTATTATTATTTATTACTTTATTATTATTTTATTATTATTATTAATTTTAATTTCTAATTTTCTTTTATTTAATTCATTTTTCCTTAATCAATTTCCATTTAATTAATTATAATCAAAATATCAAATAACATGATATTTTATATTAATTTTTTCAAATAATTAATTTATTAATTAAATCTATTTATTAAGACTTAATTAATAGAAAATTCACCATAGACCTCCAAGATAAAATATGAAAACCCATCATAGAGCAAATCACTCAAAATTAGTCTAAAGGGTTAAAAATCACGAATTATGTCATCCGACACAGTCGATGGGTAAAATATCCAGATACTTGTCCTACCTCACTAGGACAATTGGCTTAAAGGTTTGGGATTTGGACTTGAGAATTTATCTCCCTTCTCTTATCATTGAGATAGTATAATAGGGTACGCTCATCCTGGCAATTTAGGGAAGTCGATACCCGGTACCTGCAACCTGCAGAAAAACTATGCATGTACATACAATATATATAATGCTAAGCTAAACAGATAATGGCAAGAAGCGGTGCATCGTGTAGATCCCGACTAAGCAGGTGACTACGACTCCCTTCCTTAACCACATCATAAATGCCATACAATAAGAAAACACGCACACCATACACATGCAAGTATGGGGTAAGTATCCATAATAAAACACATAAGATAATAACCATCCATCTAATCATCAATAATAACTAAAAATAGTATAATGATCATCATGTATGCATGAAATGTAAAATCTAAATGATCTCATCATATAACCACTGAATCCATAACATAATGTCTGATAGTGTCAAAACAATACCACTAATCCATCAACATAAAACTAGTCTATCATAGTCTGAAGATAATAACAATATCCAAAAAAGATGTGAACGAGGGTAGGCACTACATCCACCCTCCCTTGGGTTAGGCTTACTCCTGGAAGCCTACAAATAAGTAGGGATATAACTCCCTCAATCTGGTTGCATCCTCCCAAGTAGCTGAAGACTCGTTAGTAGGGTCCCATTGGACCCTTACCTGCTCGATGGTTTGACCCCTGAGGGTCAACTCCCGCTGCTCCAGAATATGAACCGACTCCAAAGCCAGCTGCCCATCCTCTACCTGCAATGCATTCCAATCAAGAACATGTACAATATCATGTATATACTATCGAAGTACTAAAACATGGAAAACATCATGAATGCGAGCTAGGTTGGGTGGTAGGGCAAGACGGTAAGCAACTAGGCCAATCCTCTCTAGAATCTCGAATGGTCCCACAAAGCGAGGTGCTAGCTTAGAACCCTTTCCATATCGGATCGGACTCTTTCACGGTCGCACTCTCAAGAAAACCTTATCACCCACAGCAAACTGCTTATCAGTCCTATGAGCATCGGCATACTTCTTCTGCCTATCATGTGCTGTAGTCAAGTGCTCACAGATACGCGCTACCTGTTGCTCCATATCACGAAGCATCTCAGGACCCAACAGGATGCGATCCTCAAGACTGTCCCAACTCAATGGTGTACGACAAGGATGTCCATATAATGCCTGAAATGGTGTCATACCAATAGAACTGTGATATTTGTTGTTGTATGCAAACTCCACTAGGTAAAGATAATCCTCCCAATGTGTCTGCCTATCCATCACATATATTCATAAAATATCCTCCAAAACTTGATTCACCCTCTCTGTCTGACCATCAGTCTCTGGATGATATACTGAATTGAAGTTTAACTGCGCTCTAAGCTCATGCTGCAGCGATGTCCAGAATGAAAATGTGAATACAAGGTCCCTGTCAGAAATGATCTTTCTAGGAATACCATGTAACCTCACAATATCACGCATAAAGACATTAGCTACAGAGACTGTTGTGTAGGAAGACCTAATCGGTGAAAAATGTGCCACCTTAGTCAACCGATCAATAGTGACCATGATAGCATCATGACGTTGAACTGTCATAGGTAATCCTACAATAAAATCCATGGAGATAATATCCCACTTCCAAGAAGGAATGAGATTAGGCTGCAAAAGTCCAGTCAGGTGCTGATGTTCTGCCTTAACTCTCTGACACTCAAGGCACCTAGCCACAAAATCAGCAATATCTCGCTTCATCCCAGACCAAAAGAACAAACGTCTCAAATCAGCATGCATCTTCTTAACACTTGGATGTGCTGAGTAAGGTGTACGATGGGCTTCTGCCAGTATCAAGGTGCGAAGCTCATCCAAAAATGGCACATAAATCCTCCCCAAATGTCTCAAAAGACCATCTGACTCTCGAACGTAACCTGAAAACTTACCTTCCAAAGATCTTCCTGAATCAATCTCTCTGCACACTTCTTGATACCAGGAACCCATAGGAAGTGCCTGAAGAATCTGACTCCTCAAATCCACACTAAGAGTCATCGATGATACCACATGTCTCCTGCGACTCAAAGCATCTGCCACCACATTCTCCTTACCCTGAATGTACTGAACCTCAAAATCATACTCGCATAAAAACTCCATCCATCGCCTCTAGCGAGCATTCAAATTAGGTTGAGTAAAAATGTACTGAAGACTACAATGATCACTATGTAGCTCAAATCTGTGCCCCAACAAGAAATGTCTCCACCTTGTCAAGGCATATACTACTGCTACTAACTCAAGATCATGTGTAGGGTAATTTAATGATCCTTGAGCTTGCGTGATTCATACGTAATCACCCGTCCATTCTGCATTAACACTGCCCCAATCCCTTCAAGAGAAGCATCTGTACATACCATGAATTTACCTTCTGGATCAGGTACAGCTAGAATTGGTGCACTGGTCAATAGCCCCTTGAGCTTCTGAAAAGCTTCCTCACATTTCTCTATCCATACGAACTTCTTTCCTTTCCTCTGAAGAGGAGTGATAGGATGTGCTATCCTAGAGAAATTTTGGACAAATCTATGATAATAACCAACTAAACCCATGAAACTATGAATCTCTGACACATTAGTCGGTGTCGGCCAATCTATTATCGCCTGAATCTTTGCAGGATCCACTGAAATACCATCACCTGAAATAACATGCCCTAAATACTAAATCTTCATTTTGAAGAATTCACACTTAGCTGCATTAGCATAAAGTTTATTGTCCCTCAAACACTGCAATACCAACCGTAGGTGTTCCTCATGCTCCTTCTGAGTCTTCGAATATATCATTATGTCATCAAGAAACACGAGTACAAACCTGACCAGATAAGATTGGAACACACCATTCATCAAACTCATGAAAACTGATGGAGCATTAGTCAATCCAAAAGGTACCACTGTGAACTCATAATGCCCATAACGAGTTCGAAAAGCAGTCTTGTGAATATCTGCTTCCTTAATGCGAAGCTGGTGGTATCCTGACTTAAGGTCAATCTTGGAGAATACTGTTGCTCCCTTGATCTAATCGAATAAGTCATCAATCCTAGGTAAAGGATACCTATTCTTAATAGTCACCTTATTCAACTGTCTATAGTCAATACAAAGGCGCAAAGAATCATCTTTCTTCTTCACAAAGAGCACTGGAGCTCCCCATGGTGATACACTAGGTCGAATGCTCCCTTTGGCCAGAAGTTCCTCTAGCTGAAGACATAACTCACCTAGTTCCTAAGTAGTCATGCGATAAGGAGCTTTAGAAATAGGCTCCGCTCCAGGAATCAAATCAATGTCCCTCTTCGGAGGCATGCCTGGAATCTCACTTGGAAAAACATCTGCATACTCTTGCAAAATCAGGTGATCCAAAGTCTTCCTCATGGAATCTTCCTCATCAAGATCATTTACCATAATAGCAAATATCTGACATCCCTTATGGAAACTTCGCTTCAATTGCATAGCAGAAATCATTCGCAGAGATATAGGCCTCGGTATCCCAATTATCTGCACATCATTCCCTTGGTCATCCTGGCATAAAATAATTTTCTTCCTACAATCTATACTGGCTCTATGAGATCCAAGCCAGTCCATGCCTAGAACCACATTATAGGAACCAAGGGGTATGACTTGAAGATCCACTACCATATCAAAGCTTCTTAAACTAAGCCCACACTTATGAACTACAGAATCTGTGGAGACCTTAATGCCTGAGGCTAGTTCCACTTGCCAACCACGATCTTGCTTCACCGCATCCAGCTTACACTTAGAAACTATAGATGGTGAAATAAATGAATCTGTAGCTCCTGAATCAAACAATACTGAAAGAGATATACCTCTAATAGCACCTATGGTTTCAACCACTATTCCTTGATGATCTGCCTAACGCTGATCAACTGCTGCAAATACTCTATGAGCTCTACCTGCATCACCCACTGTAGGCTCTGAAACTATAGGTCTAGGTACTGAAAACTGAGGTGCTTGCTGAGGACACTGAGCTGCATAATGTCCAATCTGACCACATGAAAAGCATTCCGTATTTTTGCCAAAACCTCTTCCCATAGGTGGTACACTTGATTGCTGGCGACTGTTTCACAAAAGACTGGCTACTCTGAGCTAGCTAATTGGTCTGATTCTATTTATTACGTTGAGCATTGCAGTTGTTCTTGGTGTTAGAACCTTTGCCATCGCCTTGAGCTTGAGAATTTGAGCCCTTCTGCTGTTGTGTCTGTTCAGACTGCTGATATTGTTTCCCCTTAGAAAAAGAAAACTTCTTGTTACCACCTGAATTGTAGTTGCTTTTAGATCCTGATGCTGCTGGCGCTCCTACAAAACCACCTTGACCAAGATTGACACTTTTATCAACAAGGATAGCTCGATGCACTACATCCTTGAGGGTTTTTGGCTCAAATACCTTAACTCCCCCAATAATACGGTTATTCAAACCCCTAATAAAATGTTGTGTCAACTGAGCTAAATTTTACTGAACCCTGAGAAAGGCATAAGCTCATAAAACTTACGCTCATACTAGGTCACTGACAAAGTGTACTATCTAAGATTATGAAATTCATCAGCCCTTTGTTGTTTCCATCCCTCTGGTAGGAATCGTTCACAAAAACTCTCTAGGAATAACTCCCAAGTAACATTGCTCATATCGATTCCCAACTTCTTCTCCTCTATCGTCCACCAAGTGGCCCCAAAATTCTCTAGATTAGTGATTGCAAACCTTGCCTTAACATTGTTGTCGAACTCCTGCATGGCAAAAATCCTGTCAAGAGAGATAAGCCATTGTTCGGCCACATAACCAGAACCTTGCCCATTGAAAGGCTTGATCCTGGATCTTGAAAGATCCTTCATCTAAGTGGACACAATGGACCTCTGATGAACCTTCTGAGGACTTCTAGATTTGGGTCTATGCTCTTGTTCTGTCTTATGCACTTTAGGTTGTTCTTGAATAGGAGGTAGACGTTCTATAATAGTCTGCATCATCTGCCTCAAGCCAACCTCTTCAGACTCAGCTTGCTCCTCTCTACGGCTCTCTTCCTGCTGCTTACTAGAGTGCTCTTCCCTGCTCTCTGCATGAGTTGATCCCTCATGGGAAGACTCATGGATACTGATAGCTCTGCCACGACCACGGCCTCTACCACATCCTCTACCACGGCCTCTAATAGAAGACCTAGTCCCATATACCATCCTACAATAGTACAAGGTACTAAGTTCAGTTCTGTGTTCAGGTTTAAGTAAAAATTTCCAGTTTTTGAAACTAAGTGTTGAAGTATGAAAAATATCCAAGTAACAGTTTGAGTCCTATTTCAATTCACCTAGATCAAGTTTGAAAATTACACTTAATAGTTCAAAATCCTAGTTGTTCCAAAATACCCAGAGCTCCCAATGTAGAAACTCGGGCTCTGATACAAAATGTAATGCCCCGCCAAGGGATCCAAAGAATTAACCTAGAATTTCACTAATTTTAGTAGCATTTTTTTTTTTCCATAGAAGTAAACATCACATATAACTTATGCACATTAACGGAAGCAATAGCAATGTCCATCTGAAAGTAAACATAACATAAATAATAGATTACATTCTTTAAGATCCCTTAACGTTGAATTACATACATGAATCCATCTAGTACATCATCCACATGAAATAATAATGATAAGTCTAATGTTTACACATTACATTTCAAATGCTCATTCATCCACTGTACATGTCACAGGGTATGACAAGCTCAAAAATATACATACATAGAATAAGGTACATCATCCTATTCTAATCCATGATACATCAAAGTAGAGATAATCACATGATACAACATCATAGAGAACATATACATCCATCATAAAGATCAACAAAATAAACTAAGTGCACGGTTCCTCCCAACCGTCAATAGCATCATTAGACCATCGTGGATCCTAGCCATCCCTCCATGCGTAACATTCCAAATCACCGAAGAGATCATCGGTATTACATAGTAGGAATGTCACTCCTAATCAATATAACATCATATGTAGAAAGTAATCTAACATGCAAATAAAAGCATAAGATAACATCATCTAACATATGCTAATCATCAATGAAAAAGGATACATATCCACCATCATGAAGGACACAACAGCCACGATGTCTCAATGAATCTCAAAATGATAAGAGTGGAAAATACACTACCACCCGACTGCATGGTACCTAAGTGGTCCAATCCCACTGTGCTAAAGAGATAATCTCAAGTCCCAAACAGGCTATCAAAATCACATAGCACATATCTCTATAAGTTCAAGAATTCTAAAAGTATACTAACTTAAAGGTTCCAAACACAAAATCTAACATCTAATCCCAGAGGCACACAATGACATGTAGGAACCTACTATGCAAGTGGGAAAGTGTCATCGCAATTATCATGTACAAGTTACCCTGGCAGTTAGCTAAACTCCACGGGTCCATGCTGATTTCATGTGGCCACTAGTATCCTCTCATACTGACGAGGCATACTACAGAATGCAAGGTCGCAACCATGCATCTCACTACTCCCATCCTAGCCTGTACAAGCGCTCAAGACATGGGCGAGAACTAAACACTTATCTTTTTAGGTTCATTATGTTAGTATTAGGTGTGAATGTTATCACTTATTAATCCAACTTACAATGAGTTACCCTGGCAGCCTCTTAGGGCCCCGGCCCCCATTGCAAGCCACTTCCCGTCACTACATGCAGATATCCTACCCTAATGCTCATGGACTCATAAATCTCAAAATCACAAAAGATAATTCATAACAAAATCATCAAATATGCATAAAAGCATCAAATCTCCATGAGCAACATCCATAGAAAATCATGAACACAACAGCTCTCTATCGGCAACTAAAGTATCACTGATAATCAAATATCCAATGGTTCTCAATAACCAAAATATCTCTCAATCAAACTGATCGAAGACTCCAAAAATGGTTGAGTCAAACATGTCACATCATCAAAATAAATCCACATCACAGTCCCATCATGGTGACTAGAAAAATAACCAAGGATAACTGATCGATGACCAAAAATAATGGTTAAGTCAAGTGTCTCATACATAAGAATCTCAACTATAACAATTAGTAATCACAACCAATACATAGAGCATTCCATCACATAACCATGGTTGGGTTTATAAAGATCGAAATTAAAACATCATCATGTCACTACAATCACATAACCCCCAAGCCTCTGGTAGATGTCCTATACTGGTCAACACTAGTCAACCCAAAAACCCAAAACAATAGCATAAGGAATACACAATGTACACACATGTTTTGGTTTTACAACTTGAGTTTAAATGTAGAGATCTCAGTTTATGTTTCCAAATCTGAAGAATGAATGGAGGAACACATATATTGTTTTGAATGAAAGTTTTCCTTATTAGAGTTAAAAGATTCCATTTTCCAATTAATAACATTTGTTTGATACATTCCCCACCCAACTATCAATTCCTTTTTTAATAATTTAAAACATTTAAATTATTAAACAGTTGAAAATTATTAAAGAGTCACCTTATGAAAATAAACCATCAATATAAGCCATTGATCAAATAATAACTTAAATTATAAATAACGCATTTACATATATATATATATATATATATATATATATATATATATATATATATATATATATATATATATATATACACACACATGTATTACGTTTTTATTAAATCGAATTGACAATTTTGATTTACACCATATTAGAATCGAATTGTATGTAAACGTTTTAACATAAACGTTATTGTTATCTTCTTCTTTTTTGCATATTAACATCAATTGAAAACCCCCCCCCCCCAACTCATGCTGCGGTACGTAGTACCTGCGGTCGCAGGCACTGCACCAACAGCGGGTACGTAGTACCCCTGTCACCGCAAACCTGCGATGGCAAGCCTCTGCCTTCCGCCGGCATGGGGTACGAAACGTGCTCATGGCATATTATATATAAACTTTATTCCATGCGATATAAATCGCGATGCGAATTGATAAATTTCCACTGCGATTTTATTAATCGCTCAATTCGGTGCATTATATATACATAGGTATATATGTATATATATATATATCAGTATATATATATATATGTATGTATGTATATATATATATATTCAAATTTTATAATAGATTCATAATAAATGTATACATATGCATATATATAAACATATATTTATATATATGTATATGTATGCAGATCTGAATATATAACCATGTATGATTTTCACAAAGATTATATCTACAATTAAGAATAAGATATTTGCAATATAGAATGCATATAAAGTTCCCCAATTAAATTAATCTACCCACATTGAGAATGCATATAAATATGAAACTTCTCAGAAAACATATGGAAGACACGAAGAAGACAGGGAATGCATGATGCGAAAATAGCATAAGTAAAATCACAAGAATCTACTCGGATTCTGATACTAAATCGCTCTTCCTCAGAAAATCCGCAGAGCAAGCTTCTCCCTTCTTCAGAATTCTCGAGTCCTCCAATGCTCCAATTGCACTCCAAACGCTCTCTCTAAGCTACTATGAATGCCTGAATATAAAGAGCTTTCAGGAAACATCTAGAATGCTTCTAGAAACAGCTGGAAGGTGTCACCAACTAAGCATGGGTCATTTCCAACCTTCAATATAAGCCATATGGTTGTAGACACCATGTGCTTAATTGATGAACAAACCCTCGTATTGTTGACACTTGAGAAATAGAGAAGTGCGCTAACTCCCATGCAAGCTTATAACTCCAATCCACTTTTTATATAATTTCTATCTAAATATTTATAACTTTCATCTTAACTTTTATAACTTTTATTATTATTATTATTTATTACTTTATTATTATTTTACTATTATTATTAATTTTAATTTCTAATTTTCTTTTATTTAATTCATTTTTCCTTAATCAATTTCCATTTAATTAATTATAATCAAAATATCAAATAAAATGATATTTTATATTAATTTTCTCAAATAATTATTTTATTAATTAAATTCATTTATTAAGACTTAATTAATAGAAAATTCACCATAGACCTCCAAGATAAAATATGAAAACCCATCATAGAGAAAATCACTCAAAATCAGTCTAAAGGGTTAAAAATCACGAATTATGTCATCTGACACATTCGGTGGGTAAAACATCCAGATACTTGTCCTAACTCACTAGGACAATTGGCTTAAAGGTTTGGGATTTGGACTTGAGAATTTATCTCCCTTCTCTTATCATTGAGATAGTATAATAGGGTACGCTCATCCTGGCAATTTAGGGAAGTCGATACCCGGTACCTGCAACCTGTAGAAAAACCATGCATGTACATACAATATATATAATGCTAAGCTAAACAGACAATGGCAGGAAGTGGTGCATCGTGTAGATCCTGACTAAGCAGGTGACTATGACTCCCTTCCTTAACCACATCAGAAACGCCATACAATAAGAAAACACGCACACCATACACATGCAAGTATGGGGTATGTATCCATAATAAAACACATAAGATAATAACCATCCATCTAATCATCAATAATAACTGAAAATAGTATAATGATCATCATGTATGCATGAAATGTAAAATCTAAATGATCTCATCATATAACCACTGAATCCATAACATAATGTCTGATAGTGTCAAAAGAATACCACTAATCCATCAACATAAAACTAGTTTATCATAGTCTGAAGATAATAACAATGTCTAGAAAATATGTGAACGAGGGTAGGCACTACAGATATGTTCCTTATTTTATTCTTTCTCTAAAATTTCATTGCATTATGACGCGTTGTATTTCCATCAATGCCAAAGAGGGAGATTGTTGGAACAATTGATTAATTGTGTATTGTCTTTAATGTTACAAAAAATGTCATATCATTACCAGCCAGTGTAAACTAAGCTCACTCAGGCATTGAAGATAGTTTTTTGTGGCTACCAAGTAATCACAAAGTTTTCCTAGTTCAAAAGGCAGTGTCTACCAAGTTCACTCGGCCGTTAAAAGAAAGTTTGCAGAAGATGAGTGTTAATCGAGCTCACTCGGTTAATGAAGGAAACATTGGATGGAACCAGTGTTAACCGAGCTCACTCAATTACCAAATGAACTTTTCTAGTATCCAGGTTCACCATGTTTCAGTTGGTTAACACAAGAAAATCATTTCTAACTTAGTGTTTACCGAGTAGGGTCGGCTAATGAATGATTTTCTTATTTTGGCATATTGAGTTCAATTGAATTATCTATTGGTTCTGGCCAACTAAGAAGATGAATATTAATTATTCTGAGTTGTATTTGAGCTGACTTTACAATATGAAAGATATATGTAAAAGGTCAAGTTGAGGATTAGAGTGTGAAAGTGTAAGCATGTGAATGCATGAAAGATTTTGAAGATTTAATGATGCAAAGAGGAAGAAAATTAGAAGGATAAGAAGAATATCCTTAAGAATCTGAAAAGATATATTTGATCAGGAAGGATCAAGTATTCAAGCCAGAATTGAGATCTGTAATTAGCAATTCAGTTACATCCAAATCAATGTTAGATTGTGGTGACTGATCAAGGAAGTACTATACATACTCCATAATTCCTCGATGGGGTTCAGAGAATTTGGGCCCTATTTTATTAGGATTTTGGGCCAACATGTAATTATTAATTATAACCCTAAAGCGGTAAAAATACTTGTATAAAAGGGCTTAGGGTTAGGGATTGTTTCGGTGTTGTGATGCAAAAATTGGTTCTTGCGGTGGTATTGAGTTATAAGGGATTATGGATTGTAATTAGGTTGTAATAATTGGATCATAATAATATTGGACTTGCTATTTGATGGATGTAGCCTAGGGATTGGGTGAACCACATTAAATCTTGGTGTCTTGTGTTCTTTTCTGTGTGATCTATTATTGTCTGGTATTTTTTATATTTGCATGTAATTGTTATTTATGTCTGTAGTTTAATCCTAACAATTAGGTCATCTCATTGTTACTCTCTAACCATTTTAGCAATGATTTAGATCTCTTAACAGAGTTGTCTTAATAGTTATTTGTAAATCCTCTAATAAGGTGGCAGTTCTATTGAATTGTCAAAAGATCTCTAACAAGGCCACTCCTAACAGGGTGATTAAATCCTCTAGTAGGGTCACACCTAATAGTGTGTTTTTTAACCTATAATAGGGTTGCCTCCTAATAGGGCTCGCTTTAGAAGTGTGAAAAACAGTAAAGTTGTAATTGGTGGATTTTCCAAATTAGGTTTCCACGTTAAATCTTGGTGTCAAATGTGTTCATGTTATTTCTTTTTTGTTCTTAAAACTAAGTTAAAGTAATGATAATCATAGATAACATCTTAAGATTTGCATATTAAGTAATTACTGAGTATTCTCAGTGTTTATCAAGTTACAACATTTCTTTGTTTGCCGAGCATCAACAAAATTATTTTTGTACTGACATGTAAGGGATCTGGGAAATATTTTTGTAGTAACTGATTCACCCCTCCCCTCTTAGTTACTCCTCTTATATTTTCAACAATTTTATCTAGACTTTCATCCAAATTATATATGTTTGATGATTGGCATACATATATACTATGTTCTTATATGTTAGATTATGTTAGACTATGTTCTTTTACATGTTAGATTATGTTTGATAATGTTCTATTATGTTGGATATTATGTTAGATTATATTGGATAATGTTCGATTATGTTAGATTATGTTCTTTGACATATTAGATTATGTTACATTATTTTGCTTTATGAAATTGATGTATGTACATACAAAATTGGTTAGGGTTACGGTTAGGTAATTAACTTTACATAATTCCTAATAATGCAAGTGATATTTAGATACTTTGAATTTCTTCCCCTCAGGGCACATGTCCTAATTAGTTGCATACGAGTTCCTAAATTATACAATTAGCTACAAATCACAATTTAAACTTCACAAGTTAAATGAAAGAGTAAAAGTAATATATAATTAGTTACAAGTCATAATTTCATTCCCTTAAGACACAAGTCCTAATTGATCCCCTTAAGACAAGTGTTCAAATTTCTTCCCCTTCAAAGACATATGTCCTAGTTAGTTGCTTACAAGTTCCTAATTTCTATAATTAGGTACAAATCACAATTTAAACTTCATAAGTTAAATGAAAAAGTAAAAATAATATATAATTAGTTACAAGTCCTAGTTTCATCCCCTCAAGACACAAGTCCTAATTTGATCCCCTTAAGACAAGTATTTGAATTTCTTCCCCTTCAAAGGAACATGTCCTAATTAGCTGCATACAAGCTCCTAATTTCTATAATTAGGTACAAATCACAATTTAAACTTCACAAGTTAAATGAAAGAATAAAAGTAATATATAATTAATTCAACCAAATTTATAATTGAAAATAATCAAGTTCAACCAAATTTCAAATTGTTGAACCAAATTTTAAATTTCAAATAGTTCAACCAATTTTCAAAATGCTCAAGTTATTTCAAATTACAAGTTGTTTCTATCTCGTATCAAGTGAGTCAGCTCATTGCTAGATAACATTTAATATTTTCTAATGATCATCAATATCGAGCATCCACTTATGTATTCTAGGTCCTTTGACTGGATGAAGAGTTAGACCAATGGCAATAGCATGGTTAATATACTGATATACCTTATTGTTAGGTTGATAATCAGTTAAATGAATCTCATTCTTAAGTACTCTATTTTGCTTCAAATATGTTCCCTATACAACAATAGAACCTACATATAGGTCAATCAAATCAGTCAATAAATTTGAATTCATAAAAAACTTAGATGTACATGATTCAATTATATACTAACCTATGGGAAACATAATTTTGTCACTTATTTTAGTCTTTGTTAGCTTCTCTCTTTGTATGGTGCAACACAATAAATAATAGCTAATACCTTCTACATTTCTAGATTCTGTCACGGCTATAAAAACATTGCCTACACAGAGTATATGTATATAAATTCCATGTGTCATGTACATGAGTATAAGTATATATAAACTAAATTAATGAAAATTATGAAATACATACCAACTTTGATCAATCCTAAAATATGGTCATAATCACTAGAAATCAATGGGATATCATCATAGTTTTCATCCTCAAACTCATTCAGATTGATAACATATAGTGGCACCAAATTCCTTTCACCCACATATCCATGTTCTTGATTAATGAAACCATCATAGTTTTCATCAATGCAATCAAGACAAAAAAATGAGTATTCTCTTGTGTACAATGATCACACATTACTATTTGTGCTCATAACTGAATGCAAAGATCATTTCTTCTCTACCCTCTTGCATGCATGCATTGATCTTCTATTGACACTTGAAAGTAAGGTCCATATATACATATAAAAAATGAGTTTTAAACACATGTGTTTGTACCTTAATTTAGTTATCACATTGAACGTATTAAATATAAAATTGATTCAATTATAATATTCAAATTAATTTATACCTGATACCTCCCAAAATACTATGATTGGTATGACTCGATCCACTTGTGATGACATGTTATCTATATTTGTTGGCATTGTAAAATGTGTTTTGCACCACTCAACCACATCATGAGCATTATTAATTCAATATCCTTTATAGTCCATTTGATACTTTCTTAAACCACATTTGATACAAGCTCCTACACCATCATGCTCACCATTTCCATGTCCACTCTTGAAAAAACTCCAAATGTGTGGTATATTAAGGTATTGATGATATCTACATAATGTATAAAATTGTCTAGCTTATTTAAATTGTGTTGCACATCCATTTGACCAAACAAAATGTTTTTCCATTTTTATGCCTTTGTTTTTCAAATAATCAAAAAATGTCTTAAAATAATGTTCTAAAAAATGTGTGTCATGTTCTTTGTCATCACTAATGTAAAAGTGATACTCGTTTTTAATGACTCATGCTTGATTTATACTTTCCACATGATCCAAATTAATTTGTGCATGTCAATAAGACACTTGAACAATAATAGTAACTTGCTCCGTATACAAGTATTCTGCTTGAAGTTATTTTTGAGAAATGAAGGAGTAATTCTCCACAAAGTCAACAACAAATAAAATTGTCCTGAGTGGGAAATTTTCTCTTAGTGTTTGAAACTATTTTACTTGCCACTTAGCAAAAAAAGCATGACATATATATGGTTGAATCAAATTACAAAAATTTGACATAAATTCTCCAATAGGTATGTCATCCTCTACATATTCCAACCTTGTTGATTCTTTTCCAAATTTTATTTTTGACTTTACGTAATTATATCTCTTACATTTTATGATCATCATCATATCAATATCTTCATCTCTCAAAGGAAATTTGACTAGGTTATCACATGTTTCACAAATTTCTCTTAGGCAATCTTTTTCACATATTGCACAATCATTTGGTTTGTCACATAATATTGATGTTATAAATTAGCTCGATCGTTTATGAAAAGAATTTTGAGAACCACCACTTTCTTCTATCATATTTCTGAACCCTTGATAGTACAAATTAAATTCAACATGATATCGATACCAACACGTTTCAAAACATCTATTTATCTTCACAAAATAGATTTTCAATCTTTCAAACATTGTTTGTCCAATCTTTGTGTCCATATTTAAACTACAAAATGAGAGATACAATTCATGTTGTGTGACATCCAACCAATCTTCTACTTGGTGATATCTCTTCTATTTGGTGAAGGACACATATTATCAATCCAAAGTTGAATGACTAAGTTCTTAACGGTTTCCACAATCCTATCAGATCGAGGAACTCTACACATTAGTGCCCAATTTCCTTCTAATGTACTATCATCCAAATTGTTTCTTCTTTTCAGATAATGTAATATCATCTTTTGACTATACCCAATTTATGAGATGATAGTGAAGAGATCTATCTTTTTCACTATAATTTCTTATTTAAAATAGATGTCAGTATCACTCTTCATGCAATGGATTTATCTGCAAATCTTTTTTTTTTCCCAATGGAATATAACCCTTCCTTAACACTTTCAACAATTTCTTTTTGTAGTTTAGAAGTCTTCCTCTTTCTTACACTTGTATCTATACCCAATAGTTTCAATGGCTCTTTTAATTCATCTTTAAGAAGTGAAATTGATAATAGTTAAGTTTTCTCCACTCTATCAAGATTTTCAAATTGTGCAATTATTTCTTTAAACTTTTTATTCAATTTCCTCTTCGTAGTATGTGTAGGTTGACTAGCATATTCTCTCAATTTTTCCACATCCATTTCAATTAAATGATCTATGTTTCTATGATTAATTTTTCTCTTCTAACTTTGAGCTAGATTAACATTCTTATTTGGTGTTTGATCTTTAGGTTGCAAGAAAAATTAAAATAAAGACTTCAAATACAACTTCTCTTTAGGGTCTACATATGTGTAATACATAACAAAAGTACTAAATTAAATACAATTTTATCTAACCTTTAGATGGTCCTTCTTCGATATCCATTGCTTCATCTTCAATTTCCTCATATCCAACATTTTCATCATCTCCTAATACATGTGAACGATATAATAAATAAAATCAAACAAGTTTGTATGGGGATTTATCTCTAAAATTAAAAATCAAAGATATAAAGTTTGCCTCTAGACAGGTAGAAATCTAGAGAGAGATTGTACTTGTGAGAGATGCGTGTATACATACATGTTTGAACTTGGGATGAACATTCTTTAAACTCAATAGGTTGTCCTATTTCACTACGTCCTAAATAAACTCATGTAATTTAAAAACCATAATGTAATAAACCCTAATCCTAAATATTCATAATTCAATAAACCCTTAATATAAAGTTAATAGTAACCTTAAGTTTATATTTACCATATTCTTAATTGGATAAACCCTAATCCTAACTATATACATACAAAAAGTCTACAATATGAAATTGCACACTATATGAACTAAATATGTATTGGAAAAAATATTGCACATGTACATACCTTGCCTCCTATAGTATCTTGCTAAAGTTCTTCAACGATTTACATCTTCTTGTTCGTCAATTCTTGTTTGTGAATATTTACTCTTTTACCTTTATTGCCCATGCTGCAATTTTTTTTTCCAAAATTCGAAAATAGATAAGTTGCAAATTATTTCATCTCTCCCAATTGAAGTGTGAATTATATGACTGGATTTGAATATTACAATTGAAAAAAATTGAAATTTATTTATGTGATAATTTTTATTTTATTTTAAAAACCCTAAGGGTCGACTACACTTTCAATTGAAACCACCTAATGTAGTTTCGATCGAAAGTGTGGCCAACCCATTTAATTGCATGGGTTAGTGCTTTTAGTTTTGATAGAAACTAGACACTTTTATTTCTATCTAAACTAGTGTTTTTAGTTTCAATAGAAACTTAGTTTCTATTGAAACTAGGTAAATATAGGTTTTTCCTAAGTGTAAGAAGATTTACTGTGTTTTCATGGCTTCTAGGATCACTTACTAGGTTCAGATGGAGCACTAAAGTCACGTCATTTTTCATGATAGAAGTACTCTAAATGAGGTTTCTAATGACTATGAATTTGTTACATTTTGAATTTTTTAGGTAGATGTTTTGGATGTGAATTGAACCAAGGTTTATCATAAAAATAAACCTATATATTGGATGCTCATGGAAAAATAATAACTAAAAGAATTATTTTTTGAAAAATAACTGTGATCTTTGTATTTGAGTCCTCTTTCAATCAAAAAAAGAAATTTTGAAACTAGGTAAATATATAATAAGTTACATGTGTCAAAAGTCATGCATGTCCAAATTCATGTTAGGTCAACTTTAAACTCTAATAAAATATGAATTACTAAGGATAAAAACATCAGATCACCTCCATGGTTTTGGTATGGATGTTAAAAAACTAAATTCGAAAGGACTGCATTGATATCTATCATAGAATAAAAGTTATGTGTGTCAAAAATAATGTCACTTTTTAAAAATTAGGTTTTCGATAACATACCAATTTTTGTGGGAGAAAAAATAATTCAATCAAATAACTCCTAAAAGACTCTAATTTACTTCATCTTTAAATTCCTAACCATTAAATAGTAATTTGTATCTGAAAGTGAAAGTTTTCTTGAAAATCCATAGTTCGGTGTCAATTTAGGCAAAAATGTGTAACCCACTATTATGGCTTCACCCTTAATAATTCTCTTTAGTAGTGGCAAGTACTAGTTCTTGTTTGGGAAATAATGGATATAGTGGAGCATGCTCTTGTAATATGGAATGGTCATCTCTTTAGGATGTCTCATTTGTACTTATGAATTGCTTGGTAATGTTGTGCAAATGGGGAGGTATAGAACATTCATCCCATTTGTTGATATTATCAAAGTTAGGTCGACCAAGAATTTTAAGGGCATTCAAGTTCTCACTGCCAATAAACCCCATTTGTGATAGAAACTCCCATTCATTTCATTTGTATGTCTCACATGCACTTCACTTGTATCATCTAAATCATCTTTATGGTGAGCCTGTATATCTAATAGATGGTCCATTTGCCAAATATGGTACTTATTTAATCTTATTTGTTTCTAATTTACAACAATGTCATCTTTAGTGAGACCAATATCTATTGAGATACTACGATAATACTTGTATAAAAGAATCTCGCTCCAAAAATAACATCTATGTTTGCGTTTATCAAGGGTTGGGTACTAGTCAAAGTGCTTATGGGATGGGTACAAGAAGTCGAGTCCCACTTTTGCACAAAAAGTGGAAGTGTTTTCTATTTTTCGAAATTTCTTGCAACTTGATGTCCAAATTTGAGGCACATCAATATTGAATATCAAAAAGCTTCACTAATAGGAAATGTAGTGACCGAAGTCTAGTTTTCAAATATGTATTTTTTTGGAATACCCACATGGTATAAATTACATTTTGGTAGGTATGTTCAAAAACTAATTTTTCAGAATGCATGTACAAAATCCAACATGCCAACTTTGGTGATTGTTGACTTCAACTGGCCTTAATCCCCACTTGAATTGTATGCTTGATATTGTGAAAAGGGATTACTTGAAAATTCCTTGTTTGATTATTTTGTTAGTAACAAAAATCTACATCTTAGTTAAAATATATTTGATCGTTGTGGGAAAAACATCTCAAAGATATAACATGAATGTTGCACATTCTATATAAAAGTACTACTCAAGATAATAAATACACTATCCAAATCTCTATTGGAAGATCCACCCTTATAAACTAACCCTTCTACTATTTCTTTCTATTTCATCACATTTTGCCTTATTGGCTTCTCTACTTCATCCTCACCATCCAAAACACTCTTCACATCTCTCTGAATTTTATCCCTTCCCACCTCCTTCCAAATCCTTGACCCACATTTGACCTCTTCCTCAATTAATTTATCATGAAACAATTGTTCAATATTGATCGACCAATAGATAAAGGGAACCCGATAAGAAATTCCTTCTAGCAGAGAATTCCTTTCACAATGTCTGAGCAAACCCCCAATTGCAAGATAAGAAAGAATGCCTAACTGATTTTTCCAACCCACTCCAATTGTCTATATAAATCCTATTTGGATATTCAAGTAATGAAGATCTACAATTTTTTTGAAGAAAGTAATACATACCTAAGTTTTCTCACAATCTATAATATCAAAGGAGAAAACTTTTCCTTCTCTATTTTGGGTATTGAGTTGGCAAATATCCTTTTTCACCATAATATGCCCCCTTATAAGTCACCACATTTTGTAATAATGTATAAATTTGATTTAAATTATTTTTATCTTTTATGAAATAGAATTAGTAAAATCTCCAGCCCAAATGAGTGTAACTCTAAAGTTTATAACCTTTTATAGAGATAGCTTTAGAATATTAAATAATAATATATATTACAAAATAATATACCATGTTATTCAGTTTGTCCAAGAATCTTTCGTAGGGTGGAAGTCTAATTTAATTCTTTGAGCATACATGAAAGCCAAAAGAAATTCTATAAAATCTACAAAAGTTGTATTTAGGACCTCATAAACTTGAAATCATAAATTTGAGAAAATAAGGATGAAACTTTTACTGGAAACAATCCAATAAAGAGGAAAACTAAAAATTTCACCATAGACAACCAAGGGCATAGTACTCATCAGCATGCATGTCACTTAGGAAGTTGCAATAACTAGTCAGCATATCATAGATCACATGGAATTCCAGTACTCTTGATTCCATGACCATTACATTTGTATTGTGCACAACATTGGTCACTAAATTAGGAGGTAGAAATATCATGTATTAAATGGTAAAATATTTATGAAAGAATCAATTCTCTTCTTAAATGAGTGCTCAATATACGCAAGACTCTCATTGCTTGTCTTACATTATTATCTCAAATTATAGTCACTAAGGAGCTGCACCATTGCTTTGTCAAGTAATTCAAATTTTTCATTTATTTCACAATGGAAAGCTATGCTTCTTTTCAACTAGGCATCCATATTTTCCATAAAGTATAATGTAAGTCATCATTTTTAGTGAGATTAAAGCTCAACTTGCTAAATCTATCAACAACCTTGTAGAGATAGCCATGAATTTTTCTTATCATGGGAAAAATACCAATGAAATCCATTTAAATACTATGCCTTAGGCATGCTGAATTTGGAAGTGATTGATACTATCCTAATTTTTGGTTTTAGGTTTACTTATGCTATGTACTTTACAACTTCAAATAAATTAGGTAACATGATGTTACACTTATCACCAATGAACATACTAATACAAACAAGAAACATTGTTTATAATAGAGAAATGTCTAGTCACTTTTGGAACACAACCAATTATAGTTGAAGAAAAGCCTATCTTTCACATAAAATTAAAATTGGGAAGAAAATCCTCACATTTGACTTACTTGAGCTCGTGATATTACTCTTCAAAGTTGGTCTAATGCTTATGATCTTACATGATAACCTTGTTTGGGAAAGGCTCAAGAAGGGACAAATTAGGATAGTTGATTATAATGGTGGGCTAAAGAATAAATGAGAAAACTTATTAGATACACCTAATAGTTGTTGAGTTGTCGTTATGCATGATGCTAAACGATAGGAATTCTTTCAAACTCCTCTTGTGAATCAACTCCAAGGGTTCGAGCAATCTTGCGACCTACTAGAATCCACTTAGTTGGAGATAAATATTTTTGTTCATGAGGAGGTATTTTCTGGTTCATTTGATTTCGGATGAGATATAGAATCTGTTCGCTGCTTCAAAATAAAACATGCAAAAAGGAACTTTTTTATTTTATTTTAATGTTTTCCAATGAATGCAACTAATATGAATTCAAAATTTAACAAGGGGTTAGTAAAGAAAATAAAAAGTACTTTAAAGAAAATAACGTGAACATAAAATCCTAATGGATGTAAGCTACAGAAACAACATGTCTGCAAGTTAAGCTTTCGAAGAAATCGGTGGGTAACCAATGAAAACAAGAATAGCGCTTCCTTGATTCCACTGATGCAATTTTTGATGGGAAACTTAATAATCATATGATTTTTTACTTTTCATCAAATTGAAAGGCCATGGAAAGTGTGCTCATGCAAGACAAAGAGTTATGTAGGCACAATTTGGTAATTTCTTCTTGAGCTAGATACGTCAGCAAAATTCGTAAAACCATAGAAAACACTAGAATTTAAAAGATCGCACAAGCAAAAACAAAGCAATAAAATTTTGGCTCAATCACAAGTACATGAACATAAATTCACAAAATAATGACACATTTAGGCAAGAATCACTACACTCCAAATGCGAGCACCAAAAGCATAATATTATTGCAGAATAACAATGGCCTTGATTACATATTACATTCATGTATTTAAAAGAAACCATTTCCTCAATTTGTGTTCAGAGTGAGAGATGTTCATGCAATAATATGTTTTTAATTTATTAAACAAACTAATTATATACAAACTAACAATCTAATTGGTTCTTAGTAGGACTCCATCCATTTTTATATTTATTAATTAGATGCATGAGCCTTTACATGTCATAAAACAAAGAAATTATGAGAGAAGAAGAAGAAGAGAGCCTTTAGTCCATGTAGGAGTGTTTGGAAGTGCCAAAAATAGAAGTTCCTCCTTCACTGGGCATCTATCATAGTTAAACTATTGTCAGAATGCGTTTCCAATGCATGGAAAGCTCTAATTTTGGAACTAGGACTTAATTGTCGGCGCACCTCTGGAAAAGTGCACCTCGGAAGAAGCACACCTACACACCTCTGACTTCTTCAAAATTCTTCCACCACTTTGTTGCCAAAAAGTACACCAGCATAGCAATGCACCAGCACACTAGTGCAATAGCGCACCTCAAAGGTCCAAAAATGAAAAAATTTCACCAAGTGTCAAAATTGAAATTCTGGCTTCTGGGTTTTGTCCCCCTTCATACCAGAGCTATGTCTGGATGCTTGCCCTTGAATTTCTCAATAATCTCAATGATTTTCACTACATCCAATAAATCTAAGGCATCGTACTTATCCTTGACCTTTTTTCTATAGTTATCTACCTCTATACGAGTCTCAGCAAAATCTCCAACTTTGGTATCCAGCTCTAACAAGGCTTCTCCTATCCTAAATGCTTGTCGAATATCCTCATCACTAGAAGCTTCTTCAAAAATCTTCTAGAATTTCTTTGCTACTACCTCTATTGGCATCAATTTCTCCCGTGCATCATCTTCAAATATGTAGAGACATGCATCACTATAATGTTTCTCTGCCTACAAAATTTTCTCTCACGCTTGGTCCTTGAGCCGATGGATCTCCACATGTAATTTTTCCATTACTTTATTATATCTACTATCTTTTCAATCCAATCATCAATTAAATCTAACTCCTCCACTATATATGCATCTACAAGCATTCTATACCTCTGCCCCTTTATGGCCTATAGTACCTATAAATCCTTACCCTATGCATGTACCTCACCCATGATACTGAAATCCTGCCTCAAAATTGCTACCATTTTATCTACATTTTCCTACATAGCATGTAGTGGCTTTAGATTTCCCTGGATGATCAGAACACCCTTTTCCTCAAAAAATTTCCACCATTGCTGATAGGCATTCAAAAATGGATCCAACTGTACTTCTCCCTCATCTCTTCTCTCGAGTGTAGAGTTCAGAGTCTCCTCGGGGTGTTCGGGATCCAAGGGACCAACAAATTTAGCTAATTATCCTTTTATGATTTCATTTTGCCTACAAAGTGTCATCAATTCATCCCCTTCTTGCTCCAAACTTCTAAACACCTCCTTCATCCCCATTGTGACCATTAATCTGGTTGTATCCAATGTGGGCTTTTGATGCAGGAGCATCCAGAGGTATAAGGGCAATCCTGTGTCACCCAAAAAAAATGTACTTAGACTTAGTTTCTGTTTCATGTCTTTACATTTTTGGATACCCATTTGGCTCAAATACAGGTTCCAACTCTCATAGTTCAACTATTAGTGTGTTTGAAAATTCCAAAAAAATAGGAGCATGTATTTGGGCCATCATTTCAGTAAACTAGAAGGTGTGAATTGGCCAGATGAATGTAATCATGATTTAGAGCATTCCAAAAAAAGAATCAGGTCAATAGGCCCCACGGTTTGAAATTTATTACAGTTTTTCGGGTTTTGGAGACCTCCTAAGAATGCTTCAAAGTCAGGTTTGGGGCATTAAATGACCTTGAAAAGGGTCAAAAAATGGGGGACGAGCAACACTTTTCCATAGGGCTATAGAGCGTTTCAAGAGCTTTTCAAAAATGTAAACGATTCGTCAATCGGAGCTACGGTTCAAAAGTTATGCCTCTCGGAAGTTCGGTTACCGTTTCTGTATTCTTCTAGATTTGCACAGACTTCTAACGCAGCTTCTGGAACCTTCTATTTCACTTTCTAGAATGTACTCCTAGTCCTTAACCCTCCGGGGTCTATTTAAGGAGATTTTTGGCATTGTAAAAGGCAATTCAGAGTGGAGTTTGGGAGGAGGTGCTAAAAGGAGAAATATTCTCCAGATTTATGCTATTGTAAGCCCTTAGGGCATGTTCTGAAGTTTATTTTCTCTGTACTATTTGTACTAGCTTATTTTCTCAGTTAATATAATTTCCCTTTTCTGTTGTGTCCATTCTATTCTTGGGTTGTGTCCCCATCAGCTTTCCAAGATGAATGTTGATTCCCTGGCCTCTTTCAATGGAGACTCGGGCTTCCTTACAACCTTGACCAACTCAATCATATCCTCTTCATTGGCATTAAATTGTGGCCTTTTACTTCTTATCATTTCTTTGTGTAACCACCTTGGGACTCGTTCCACCAAAGGCCTGCCTCTTGAGGATGAAGGAGTTTTCTTTGCCACCCCTTTTCCGTTATCACTCCTTTCTAGGGTCTTTTCCCTTTATGAAGGTTCTTCCTTTGTAGTTTCTATTTTTGTGGAGCTCACTATTCTTACCTTAGTGTCATGGGGAGATTGTTGAGGATATTGAACCATTTTCCCTTGCCTAAACACTTCATTAGTTGATATTTTTTGTGGCTATTCCTCTTGCTCCTTTTGAATTTGTTCTTCTTCTATACCTAATGGTAGAGGAGTAGCAGAGCCTTTGTCTACAACTGTGACTTGCAATGGGGATGGAGGAGGAAGCTCAAGACCTTGTGATTTTGGAGGCATTTGATTCCAATCTTCTTGTTGAGACTCATTAGTTGGTGTATCCCAAATCTTATCTCCCATCAATTCGATGCCTACAAGCATAAAATCAAAATCTAACATCTTAAATACGTCATTACCCTCCACATCCTGCTCATCAATCCATTATTGCATTTCATCCTCTAATGTAGTTGTTTGCAGAGGTTCTTCTGGGATTGATGGTGGTGTAACAGTGGAACCTCTCCTTCTTTCTTGCTCCATGGCTCTTTCTAGTCAGGTTCTTCTATTTAAGGGTATATCATCCTCATCCTCCTCTTCTTCCTCTTCAGGAATGGGTTCCAGGACAGATGGGAAAGGCACTACCCTCCTGATCACCCTTTGCCTTTTCTTCACAGGGGTCTTAATCTTTCTTCCCTTTTTAGACCCAGAAGGGGATACTTGTTCTACTTGCCGAGGAGGGGAAACTTCTTGAATTTCAACCTCTATTTCTACTTGGTTGGGTGCAACTAGTGGCACTTGAGAGTCTACCTAGACTTGCGAAGCTCTAGTATCTTTCAACACTTGCACATTTTCTTCTTGTTGTTGCAGAGGTGCCAAGATTTCACCCTCTTCTGGTTAAGCTCTTTGAGGAGAACTCCTCTTTCTTTTGCCCTTTCCTTTTCTCTCCTGAGGGTGATAGTATCCAACTAGTCTATCAAGTTGGTATACCATTTTGGGCCTAATGGGTGACTGAGTTGCAAAGGTAGGGATGGTGACTTTCTTCCCTCTACCTTTGGCTAGGTTGGCTTGTGCATGGAAAACCACTATCTCAAGTGTTGGATCAAGTTTAAATGGTTTCTTGATCCAATCCTACATCATTTTGATGATGTGCCTTGCCTGATGGTTAATATCATCATTCTCTTCCCTATCAACCTCAACATTCATAATGGGTTGTTCCCCAATTTTATCTTTGTTGAACAAAGGGTCAAGCAGCTCCCCTAAGTCTTGTTGCAATATCTACAATGGAATCTTTATCTTTAAAGCCTTTTCTACCAAATATAAAGTCATCCTACAACAATCCCTGATACAAACATCATAGTCATTTGTTGCATTTATCCAATGGTCTTCAATAGCTTCTTCATGTGTGAATGCTTTTCTTGCTAGATACTGTGTTCACCCAATATTATCAAAACATGGTCATCGAGAATTGTACTCTTCTAATGAATATTGATCCCATTCACACTCAAAAGAAGGAATATCTTGCTTCTGTTTCACTTGAAAAGGTCCTATGGTTAGAGGCCATGCCCAACACTATGTACATTGTTTTCTAACTAAGTTGTATGCAGATGAGAGTTGTCGGGCGATCTCTAAGAGAACAAGTCTGTCACTAGGATACCTTGGAAGCTTATTTAGGTTGACCGTGGTACTAGCTACCCTTAGATATGTGAATGTTCTGAAATGAATGTAATATTCTCTAAGTGTCATTATTTGTGCCACTGCATCATCTGATAACCTCTTCACATAATCTCCTTCTATGAATCTGATTATGGAAAATATGAAGGCATCATTAACAATTATGTATTCCTTGCTCTACCTCGAGAGTCTTTTCTTTACCAATTGAGGGTAAACAATATATGATCATGCATTAGGATCCTATATGCTGCCTCTCTTGTATAGCCCTGGATAGTCTGTCACTCTTGTGGCTAACAAGTACACCAAATATGATGTCATACATAACTTCTTTTTGTTCTTTACCACCTCCAACTGTTCACTTTCACTCAAAGTAGTGGCCCAATCAAGTGGCATCTTCGTTGTCTTTATAGTCTTAATAAAATGTACCATGAAGATATTTAGGTGTCTTGCTACTAGCAAACCCATTACTCTACTCAAAAGTATGATTGAGTACCCAATGTCTTCCTTCATATATCCTCTTTTCATTTCCACTTTACTGGTTGTTTTCCCCAAAGGAATATTCTCTATAAGATAAGAGGATTGGATGATCTTAGAAGCCTCTTCTAAGTGCTCTCTATACCATCTCTCTGCTACCTCATAGGTTAACTAGATAAATTAATCTACCCTTGGGAGATGGAATACTTTCTCAATGTTGTTAGGTCATAGATTGAGATCAATCTCTCCTATAACACTCTTATCAACCCTCTCTTCAATGACAAAGTGTTGTGCAAGTGTCATAACAAGCTCTGAAGATTGCACTAACACCAAGTGAGATGCTACATTCATTAAACCTAAACAAATCAAAGTAGAAACCATAGCAGATCTCTTAGTGGGTTTGTTACGTCTCTTTAAGAATTCTCACAAATCTGTGTGTCCTAACTCTGTATCTCTAATTTTAGAGTAATCATCATGAAACCTTGATTTCGTTGGAGGAACACCTTGGAACTTGAACACTACAAGTTTTGGTGCCATTTTTTTGCCCATGGATGCTAAAGAGGAGGCCATTATATCTGCACAAAAATTCATTCATTAGTTTGAAATATGATAAATCAAAACCCTAAAGTTGATATGAACAAAATCTGCAAAGCAAAACTGCATGAAAAACATAAAAACCTTATTTTATCCTTTAAAAAAAAAATATAGTGCACTAGGCACACCAAGGAGGTGCGCCTGATGCGCAAAACCTTTATTAGCTTTGGAGTTTCTTTCCAAAAATTTGGGTGCGCACTAGTGCACCAAGTTAGGTGCACTAGTGCACACCTAAAATTTTGGGGTTTTGCTTGCATTTTGTTTGTCTTTTAATGATTTGGGTGCGTACTAGTGCACCTTTTTAGGTGTGCTAGTGCGCACCATGTTTTAGGTCTAACGTTTTATCTTTTCTATTTATTTTTTATTTAAGGTCTTATGCTTTATGAAGGGGGAGGTGCGCAATAGCACGCCTAATCAGGTGCACAACTGCGCACCACACCCTTGTTTATGTTCTTTCTTTGCATATTGGAGTGTAAGGTGAGTAGGGTGAGCAGACCTGGTTAGGTACAGAAGTGGGGACTTGGCGGATGTAGGGGCTATGGAGCTAGGAGCACAAAGAATATGAAGATAACAAGAACAAGCAAGGTGAGGGGTAAAGGACCCCCCCTTATATAGACTTGGGGTCTTTGGTGTAAGTGTGCCAACTGCGCAACTACGCAGTTGAATAAAAACATTTTGCCAACACTTAGGCACCCTAGTGCACCTTGGGAGGTGTGCCTAGTGCACCAAAATTCCCAAAACTCACCTTGTTTTTTTGAATGTCTTGAGTTTCTAACCTTCATGGTTTTTTGACAGGACCCAGATATGAATTAGGGGTTTGTGGGAAACCTTTAGATGACTAGGATCCCAAATTTTGGAGTCCAAAAACCTTCGTAAAGAGTAGGGGATCCCCATTTCCTGATAGGAAATAAGGCATGCATTGTGGAACCACAACAATGGAGAAGTCAAATTGCTGAGGAATACCCATCCACTTGTACTGATGAAACTATTGAAGCTTCATTTGACTTTCTAGATATTGAAGTGTGCCATATTCATTTGGAAGATGGGAATGAAAATTCCTGTGAAAACCAAAAAATGGAAACATGTCTTATTCTATTGTTTATGACTATACAATGTCCACTAACAAATTTCTTAAAATGAGATCTATACCTGGATGTAAATAGAATAGAATATGGTTACAAAACAAGAAAAACAAATTGTAATGATCCATTTTAGAACTATCCACATCCTACAAACTTGTTTGTTGCACTTCCTAATAGTTAGCATTCTGTAAGATGGAAAAAATATGTCTATGTGTAACACCTTTGAATTCTCCAAGGATATATATATATATATAACTTTATTACATGTAGAAATGTTTAGAAAAGATAGAAAAGAGTTTTATTGCTACTCCATAAAAGTAGTTTTAGTGAAGTTTATTCATATTTTCTTAGATGATTTATTTTTGGGGGATATATATTTATATCTAATAAACTTCGACCTATGTAGGCTTGCACTTTATGGGAGCCTTATGAATGGACTTGCAGATTCATTAAGAAGATATTTGAACATGAAATGTATATAATTTAACATTGTACTTAGTGACACATTGAGACAAATATTACATAATTTTAAAATTTATATTTCTATAATCACTTTCTTAGTACATAATTCATTCAAGTTCTTGACATATCTTATACATATTAGAATTGATTTTATTTGATTTTATTTATTCTATTGAATTCTTATTCTTGTATATGGACTTATTCTAGTCTTTGTATTCCTTAGTGTTGAAGTTGATGAATGATCAATCCCATAACTCCCAAGAATCACCTACATGCAAAAACTTGTTACAAAAGAGAGAGGCAAAAAGCTATAGAGGCAAAAATTGCCAGATCCATAAATGAGACATTCTTGATGAGAAAAAAGATCGAAACACTAAAAAGTTCTAACCAAGGTTGCATCATAATAATTGATAAAAGAAATTAATTATTAGATGCCTAAAGTTTAGCTTAAGAAACTAGAGTTAATTAGGAAATATCTAGTTACTCTAACACTCCCTCTAAGATAAACTTAGGGAGTAGCTAAAAACCTAGAAACTACTACTGAAAGTAGGAATTGGATCCCAGAAACAAAGGCTTGATGGGGTACCCAAGCACAACCAAATCACTGAAAAGAGGAGAAATAGAGAAGACCCCATGGGAAAAACCCTACTCCAAAAAGAGATGAAAAACAAGCTAAAAGAAACTAGTGAAGGACTGAAGAAGCCTCCAAACTAGGGAATGTCCCAGAAGATAGGAACAAAAATGATCATGTAGAACACCACTAAAGCATGTAAAAGCTGCAAAGCTTTGTCAAAAGTAACTATTGATCTGAAAAACCTCCATTGAAATAGAACCTGACCAAGTAGAGCAGACTATAATCTACATTGAATTAGAAGGCACACAAAGGTAAACAACTAAACTCAAAGATACAGATGCCATGAAACACAAAAGCCTGAAGAGTTGATCAATCAAACTAAGAAAGCATGAGAAACAACAAAAGACCCCCATAATGCAGACAAGGGTGAGGTGGAAGGCAACTTGAAAACTAGGCCAAAAGAACTACATGTCAAGGAACCATGATCAAGATGCAGAAAAGAGTACTTATGTGTGTATCGAGGTGATCAATCTTAGACATGACATGAGCCTAATGTCACAAAAGGGACACTCGCTAGACAAAGGAAGATGGAAAACAAAGACAAAACATCTACCCCCCCCCCCCCCCCCCCCCCCCATGGAACTTTGTCAAAGTAGTGCGTATACAATAATGCACAAGACATGGTGAATCCCAAGAAAGTAGTAATCTGCACGAGTGTCCTCAGATGACATTGCTCGAATCAAAAGGCAAACAAAGACAAACAACTGAAATGAGCCTCCAAACTAAGGAATGTCCCAGAAGATAGGAACAAAATACGATCATGAAGAACGTCACTGAAGCATGTAGAAGCTACAAAGCTCTGTCAAAAGTAACTGTTGATCTAAAAAACCTCCATTAAAATAGAACCTAACCAGGTATAGAAGATTGTAATCTACATTGAATCAAGAGGCACATAGAGGTAAACAACTAAACTCAAAGATACAGCTGTCATGAAACACCAAAGCCTAAAGAGCTAATCAATCGACCCAAGGAGGCATGAGAAACAATAGAAACCCCCCCCCCCCCAATGTAGACAAGGGTGAGATGACATGCAATTGAAAAAGTGGGCCAAAAGAACTGCATGTCAAGGAACCATGATCAAGATGCACAAAATAATACATATGTGTGTACTGAGGTGATCAATCTCAGACATGTCATGAGGCTAATTTCATGGAAGGGGCACTCACTCGACAAAGGAAGATGGAAAACAAAGGCAAAATATTAATCCCCCATGGCACTTTATCAAAGTAATACATGTACAATAAAGCACAAGATATGGTGAATCCCAAGAATACAATAATCTACACGAGTATCCTCAAATGACAATGCTCGAATCAGAAGGAAAAACAAGGCAAACAACTAAAATGAAAATATAGATGTAGTATGACACTTTATGTCAGTGCATTTGCAAGAATGCATACAATGATGTCTAAATAGACTAGAAGAGACATAAGACTAATCTAACATATAGTAAAAGTCATGACAAATCATCTGAAGTAAAAAAATTGATCCTCAGACCTTAAAAAACCAAGATATCTACCAGAATGCAAAAAAATGTAGAAGACTAAATAGAATGTGCCTGGAGTAGAATTTGGAAAAGCAACCAGCATTAGTGGAAAGATCTTGGAAAGACCTTTTCAATGATATAAAGAATTTTGAAATCAGGGATTGGATGCTCAAGATATGTCCCCCGAAGTACAAAACTAAACTCTAGACTTTGACAATAGAAAAAACCATCAAAACTTAAAACTAGTTATACCATTGTGACAGGCTTAGAACCAACTTTCCAGTGATATCTTGTTTGCAAAAAGTGGAGTTTGTATACCCGAGATATGAGCAAAAAAGAAAAGTTAGGTCCAAACAGAGGCCAAGGAGGTGATAGGAAGTGGTGATGTAGTGCTGATGTGGTGCTGACATTACCAAGTGACGAGCCCAAATTTGATAGTCAAATGGTCGTCAAGGCAAAAAAAAAGCCTAAAAATGACCCCTATTGGAAAAAAATATCTGATCGCCAGAAATATAGAGACAGGCAAAGGGTCGATGTCGAATAAAAAACTAGTGACCAAAAGACATGTGAAATAAAGTTTTAAATAAGAAAACTCCAAACCAAAAAACCGTGCACAATCAAAATAAATCATGCCCAAGAAAGAGGGGTTGATTTGAAGTAGGTTTTTCACATGGACATGCCTTGAACAAAGGTTGAGACAACCATCAATAAGAATTAAGCCTCCTTTTTAAGCGTGAAAACCTCTGATGGTGGAAAGAAAACTTTAAACTACCAAAGGGAAAAATAAAAATGCTTACAATGAAGGGCCCAAAATTGCATAGCTCCATAGAAAAGATATACGCAATTTCACCAATGCATGTGATAGCACCTTCTAAAATATTGATGTGGCCACAAAGGTGTCTACAAAGTGCAAAAGGTAGGACCTAATGCATAGTCAGCACACAAAAGGAGGAATCCAAGGACCATGATTGGTGAACAAAGTCTGAGGATGGACAGGATGAAGTACCATAAGCATATTGATCTCCCTTGTCAAGTGGCCCCCAAAAAATAACAGTTCACTCTACCAAGCATGACGCCAAAGCTTTCACCAAAGTGGAGGAAAAACCCACAACTCCTCCCAAACATGCCACAAAAAATGGATTCAAAATTACCAGTCATGCTATGAGGCCATTGGCCGGTTGTCAACCCCACAAAATTGCACCTTGACTATTGCATGGAAAAAAAATATATTGCCCACCCACCAAATCAAGAGCTCCATCCATATCACGGTGATAGAATAAGGTGCCACATGGTGACTAAAAGTCCTTCCAAATCAAATCTACCAAACATGGAGAAAGAGAAAGGCCCATCTTCAAAAGCATATGGCACGCAAAACATTCATGCCGCATTAATTTGCTAAATTGCTCAATCAATCCACCCACATACAAAGTGCTCCAAAAAATTTATAGTCCTAGTTGGATCATTCTCCCTCAACAAATGACTTGCCTTTGCTTTTGCTACATGATCTCCAAGAAAGTAGAAAAAAATGTCTATCAACTACAGCGTTGATTTCGGGAGCATGGCCAGATCCATGTGGGCATAACACACCAAAGACCATCAAAATTTATCATTACCCTCTCTCTGCACTTTTAGATGGAGATTTCTCAATGCCTCCAATCACACTAGCTAATGTTGCACAAGCCAAGGCACTCCAAAAAAAATCACCCAAATTTGCAAGAAACTGCCCATTGAGGAACCAAAGATCTCCAAATATGCAGCCCTCACTAAGGTATAGGCTAATATCATGAAATTTAGTGCACTCAATGAGTGAGAAAGAGAATTCCACTATGGTTGGTGGATTTCCTAGAGGCCGAGTGAAATGTAAGCCCCCCATCCTAAACAAAAAACATGTTGTTAGGAGTCAGACTTGACACAAACTCTACCTAGGATGGCATAGGTTTAGTCATGGGGCACTATCCAATGGCTAAGTGCATGGTACATGTTTACCCATCCTTTAAAATCATATGCTCCATTTCATAAAAAAAGTCACTGAGCAAGATCATACACAGGTTTGACCACATGGGTAGAGGGAGATCTGTACACCACCTATGACAATTTAAAAAAAATTGCCTCTAGTGTAGAGTTCGAGGGGTCTTTCAAAGGACCTATGCAATATGATTTTTTTTTAGTCAATAAGTTTTGCGATAAAAAATTTGATAAAAGAAATTTAAAAATCACAATTTTCTCAATTTGCGTATCCAAATCAAAATGACCTAGGTGCAAAACAATTTTGCCTCAGATTTCAACAATGTCCAAACTAGACATATTTTATATGGAAATGGGGGTTTCAAGTGCTCTAAGCTCAATGGTGATGCCCGTTGTTGCTCAAAGTGCCCCAAACAATAATGAACCACCCCCCCCTCTAATAAAAAATCCTCTAAAAGCTCAGATCTAAAAATAATGTCAAATCTTTCAAGAACAAAATAGGGGCATGAAGATTTGGAACTCTGATACGATGTTCAAGTTGATGAACAATCAACCTCACAACTCCAAAGAATCACTTGCACGCAAACACCTAATACAAAAGAGAGAGGCAAAAAGCTAAGAGGTAGGAATTGCTAGATCCATAGACAAGACATTCTTGATGAGAAAAAAAGAGATTACTATAATCAAAACTAAATTCACAATTCTCAATTGAGTACAATGAGAGATTGGATCAAAACCCTAAAAAGGTCTAACCTGGGTTGCATCAGAATAATTAATAAAAGAAATTAAATATTAGATGTCTAAAGTTTAACTTAAGAAACTAGAGTTAATTGGGAAATATCTAATTACTCTAACACTTGGATCAAATTCAATGGACTAAATATGTGCTTCTATTTTCTTTTAAATCTCACCAAATACTGCTTAAAATTCATAGTTATACCTATATTTAGTGTAAATGTGTATTTTAAGTATTACTTAGTGAGATTCAAAATAATATAAAAGCATATATTTATTCCATTAAATTTGATCTAAAGACTATAATGACTATACTATGTCCATTATTTGAGATAGAGATACAAGTTTGGTGGACAAATTTTGATCCACATTGATGATCATGATGGATGCAAGGTTCAAAGCTAAAAAAGGGTAGTGTTGTTCACATGCACATAGAGGGGAAAATTTAGTGGTTTTCCAACTTTCTTTCCGACCATAAATAACATGAAGGAATGAAAAAAGTCCACAAATAACATAGAGGAATGAGAAGAGTCTACGGTATCACACCATGTCTCATAATCTTGAGATTCCACTTTAAAAGTTAGGAAATGAATCGTAAAACATGATTGTTCTGACTAGTGCATTCACAATAAGAAGGCGACAAGAATTTTGTTACCATAATTCAACATTGCCAATCTAACATTATGCTCAAACAAGCAACCATAACTCATGAAGTAAGGATGGATATGTTGTTTGGATGTTTTTATTAAACTATTATTCTATTTGATTTTAAAGACTAGAGGTGTTTGACAATCTAGAGGAATTTCTTCCATGGTGTTTTATGGGAGAGAAAGGGGAGAAATTGTTGAAATATGTGGTGTGGTCGACTGGGGCACCAAAGATAGAGGAGAAAATGGCATATAACAAGAAGTATTTGAGGAAGAATTTTGTGGTGATGATATCACAACTGTTGGTGGCACATTTGTTCACTCATTATGACTACTTCCAAATCGATTCATCCATAAAAAGAAAAGTTGTATTTGCCTCACTCCAGAAGGCCACTTCTTAATTTTCCATTTGCCTATATTATTAACATTTATCTAGCATTTCCTAGTCCCTCTTCATAATAAAGTCATGCATATTACAATCAAAATGGCCCCAGATTTGCATATCGATATTCTTATTCCTTTCCAAGTTGATGTGTGCTTTTTCAATGTGAAAATTGAAAAAATTATGGCACTATTCAATTCTTTGTAACATGGAAAGATTAGGGCCTACTTCCTTTGAACATTTGTGCACATCATACTAAGAAATGAATTCTTGTTGTTATCAAAACTATTGATAATCATAGATAATAGGCTTGGAGGTTTCTCTACTAGAGGAGCCTATGCCATCAATAACCTATCTAAAGATGACATGTTTGTCATTGAGCCTCCTAGTCTTGGAGGTGCAATCAAATCCAGCACTAGTGTGCCTCCTCTGGAGTTCTCAACCATAAACTCTATACAATAAATGGACTAACCATTGGTGCCATTATAGTTACTTAGTGTGTTAAGGCCCAAAAATAAAATCAAGAATAATAATTGATTGAATATATCAAATTATGTTCCTTAGAACAAAAGAAGACATGTATGGTGCCAAAGCACCATTCATAGTTGATGTGAAAAATTCCAATAGAAAGATCAATGATAAAAGTCATGGCTTCTTGAGTGATATTGATGGCATACTATGTAATCAACTATCTTCAGAATGATTGGTCCTCGCTTGCATGGAGATGCACAACCCTCATTCACTAGGTTGATGCCCAGATAACATAGAGGCATTAGTTTTCATGAAATGCTAACATCCTCTTCATTAGTGCATAGATTCTTGAAGTTATCTAACATCTCTGGTATCACATTACTAATAAATTCTATCATGAATCCCTTTCTATGTTTTCCACTGACCATTATTCCTCGATCATTTTTCAAATCAATTTAATAACAATCTATGTGTTTCCCACAAACCATTATTCTTAAGCATTTTTTAAATCTATTTAATAACAATCTTAGGCAGTGCAACGTCGTGGCAAAGATGAAACCAAAGGATGCTCACTATATTAGAAAGATTACAATAAGATTAGATCACTTTATTATGAAAGATTACAATCAGATCAAATCATTGATTTTGTTTGATACTATATTTACTAAAGATATGCAAAGTGGATATTTATAAAAAAATATAGAATACAATCTACCCAAATCACCTTTGAAAACTATTAGTGGTTTTAAGTAATAGCACATGTTTGGGTTGAAATGTCCACCTATAATAGCCTATCGACTAATAATAAAATAGTTATGAAGCTAAAAATAAATGAAGTTCATAAGCATCTTTTCCTTGAGCATGCTACTACATTTTCATTTCTTTTGCAAGGAAAGAAGGGTAGTTTTTCTCACGAGAATTTCCATAAATATCCAAAATTATCCTTGCTAATCATACAATTAAAACTTTATTCACATGTTATTGTAAGGTAAGGTTAGAGAAAAAATATTCAAGCACAATTAATTCATTTTATGTCTATGTGTGTGTGACCAGATTATCCCTTCCAACCCTACCGAGGAGCTAGCCTCCTCTATCTCAACTACACTCTCTCCTTCATTCCTGCACAACTCATAAACTTGAAACATATCAATGAGTCAGCATTCCCAAAACACCATGATCAGTGGAAATATATCAACAATATATGTGTGTGTGTGCGTGTCTTTTTAATTTAGTGCTCATTATAAATAATAATGTAACTGTAGGATCATCACAATGATAAGCATTAACCATACATCAAAATTATGAAGTCAAATATGTAAAACATCTATCGATATAATGTCATCATCAAAATACTTTAAATACATCATAATACATCAATCAAATAGAACACCATTACTCAATCTAACTTGGTAAATGAAAAAGACATAATGGCCACAATTGATCACACATCAACAAGACATGTTTATAACCAAAAGGAAAACTAATGAAGATAAAATCACATACTCACATAGTCAAACTATACTTAGACTAGAGTCTAGGTTGAATGACATATCAACTTGACATTAACAACATGAAATTCCAGTCAAGGTCCATCGACCTAGTCAACTGAGTCAAAATAAGTTGATGGCTTCCTACAAAATAGGAATCACACAAGCTACGCCATGACATCTTGCAGCAATTGGAAAAATTGATCTTCTTTGAGCTTGAATATGGATGTAATCTACAGAGAAATGTCAACAAAAATGAGTCTCAGAGACTTAGTAAGGAATCTAACTTTACTCTAAATATGTTAGTATTACTATATTTCCATAGAGACTAGAGCATAATAGAAGAGAGAATATAAACTAGAACACATTAAGACATTTGTTAGTACTACTGATTTTTCCAAAAATAATATTATCTAAGGAAAAATTGCTATCAAGTTTTGAATAAATTTAAAATATGTGTGTATAAGGGGAAATATGATATGAGGGGGAATATAGGATCTATCCTTAACCCAAATTCCCAAAAGGAATGTTCCAAATTGATTAAGCACAAGGAAGTGATCAATGCACAAATGAATCAAACAATGGAGAATATGAAGAAAGGAGGAAATCCTATAATCTACTATAGAAAGTGAGTACTTGAAGCATTGAATTAATAAAAGGCAATTACTAACATCAAAATAGCGTAAATCCGAAAAATGTTGATTTTTTATGTTTGTGCATAGTTTCAGGGAATTCTGCAACTACTTCACTCTAGAAATATTGAGACAGAGAAAACCCAAAAAACTTTTGTCCTTTAGAGGGTGGGTCGACCTTGAACCAGATAGCAAGGCACAATCTTACCTTGAGGCATAATTGTACCCCAAAAAGTTGACCTTGACTTGCACTGCTTCGACAAAATTTCTGTTCGCAGATCCTACAAGTTTGACAAAAAGGGTATCCAAATCTGCATTTTAATTCGTTGTCTTGTACCTATACTTGCAAGATAAATAGGCTTTTTTATGGGGAGTTTGTCCTGGTCAAACCCTAGTTTAGAGTTAACCTTGAAATGTAATTGAAATTGCAATATGTATAAACAAAGTAAATGGAATTATTCACCTTGTTTTTGTTGAAATGGAGGATTCAAATCCTTGAATCCACGAGTACAAATGCTCCAAATGTATGTAGAATTGTGATTATCACAATAAGAGAGACATCTCTAGTGAGAGAGAGAGAGAGAGAGTGATTATCTCAACCAATGAGAACTTATGTCCCATTGTGAACGACACAAGGAAACAACACAACTGGAAAGATCAAATTAAACCACCTAGTGAATGTGGCTACTCACTAGTCAATACATCAAGGATTCACCCTCAAGAATATTCTATTCCATATGAGTAAAACCAAAAAGAAAAAGAGATTCAATCTTAAGGACACCTTGGACCTTAAGGGATCGAAAAATTTGAAATTGGAGGAATCAAGAGATCCTAAAATATAAATCCATGTTTTAGGGATTAATCACTAATCCAAAAAGGGAGAAAAGGTATCTTGAAAAATAATATATATGTATTGAAAAGTCTATGTGTGCAATAGGTGAGTAGAGTGTATGCCCCCACGTTAAAGTCATTGCTAACGTTGTAACAAGAGAAATGGCTTTAATGAAAACATAAACAACTCCACTAATTATGTTTCCACTACAAGGTGCCCCTAGATAAAGACAAATCAAGATAAATAGCACATAAACATACAAAGAACACAAAAGGGATCTACCTACTATGGGGCCAGTATGATAATAAGATATTATATATATATATATATATATATATATATATATATATATATAGAGAGAGAGAGAGAGGGGGGGGGGGGGAGGGGGGGGAGAGAGAGAGAGAGAGAGAGATAGGATATTATTGCAAATGAATTGACATCATTCTCCAAAGAAAGTAGAACTACAATCACAAAGGAGGAAAGACCGCATAAGAATATGAGGCAGAATCATTTTGGACCATGACCTAGAGACCAAAAAGAATTAGTGCTACCAAGTCAGTCTAAGAAGATTACACAAGGAAACATGTACGAATAATACTGCAAGTACAACATAACATAAAACAACATATTGAAGAATAAAGATACTGATAGAGGAATAGTACAATAGGTTCGATTCTTTTATCACCTTGCACCAACAAATCCACAAGGATCATATAAAAGAATCTAACAACATGTAGCAAACACATCATAGGAGAAGCACAATACAACATACAAATACACAAAAGGATTCCATGAAAGACTATCCAATCAAGTGTGTTACCTACTCTCCCCATCTCATTCTATATTATTTAGGGAAGGTGGGTAACTGACAAGAGGGACTATATCCAACATAGTAGGAGTGACAGCTAGTTCCAAACAAGGATCCTCTTGAGAATCAAAATGTTCTATAGTAGGTGTAAGTGTTAATTGTGAGGAAAGCATATTAGGTAAATCAATGTTAATGTCAATAGTTTTATATTCATAATTAAAGTCATCAGTATCATCAAGAGTATCTTCTTTATCTAGTAAACAAAATAGGATCTAAGATATGAATGGAATCATCAAAATCATATATCTTAACATCATTATTAGCAACAAATTTCTCTAACACATCATGCATAGTTGTATCCAAAGAAGATAAAGATTTTTTAAGAACAAAATTAAGAGTTTTAGTTTGAGCATGACACTTCTTACGATGTTCATTAGTAGATCAATTACATTTTTTATTGCTTGAAATGTGCTGAGAACTAGGAGGAGAAAATACTAGATCCTTCACAGGTTTTGTAGGAGGATTAATAGGATTATTAGTAGAATGACAAGCAAAATGAGGAGCTTGATTAGTAGATGGTGAAGACATAAATAAAGGAGGTATGGAAGGTGTAGGAAAAAGACCATGATTAAGATCCATAGGAGGTAAATTTAACTTGAGAACCTTACAATGCTTATAAGCTTGATAAGAGTGAAAAAGATAATCAAGTCGAGAAGGACATGAATTAGGTAATGAAGGCCAAAAGAAGTCAAGTACAACACAATCTTTGTGCCTAGAAGTGTGATATGAACTATGATTAATCATCTTCACTTCTTCATCATGAATAAATTTAAGACCTTTATGAATAGGTGAAGCAACAACATGCATGGCATTTAACCATGGCAAGCCAAAATTAACTTGAAATTGATCAGAAGTAGGAACAACAATAAAAGTAGTGTTCCCAATTTTTCCACAAAGTTCAACTGGTAAATTAATAGAACCAAATGATGGATAAAGAAAGCCATTACAAGTTTGAATCCACACATCAAATGTATCATAAAAATTTCATTGCAATTGTTTCATAAAAATATTTTGTTCAGTAATAACATTGACTAAGGATGTAGGATCAACAAGACAACCATGAGTAGGTATTTGAGAAATCCTAGCAGCAATATAAAGGGGACCATCAAGAGCTTTAATAGTCTCAGAATCATCAAAGCTAATCAAAATTTCATGAGGTATTTTATTCTTAGGTTGTTGTCAAGGTTTAGGTTGAGACTTCAATTTAGGCTAGGGTTTTAGTTGAGATTGAAATAAAACTTGAGATTGAGGTTGAGGTTGAGGTTGAGGTTGAGGTTGAGGTGGAGATATAGATTGAACAACATGCTCCACTTGATTAACAACATGATTAAGATCATCCATCTTTGAATCGTACACAATATCCATAGAAGATGGATGAACAATGATATTAGTATCATGTTGAGTTAAAGGATTCATATAGATTTGAAGATTTTGATTAGGAAGAGAACCAAATTTATTCCCACTACCATAAAAAATTATCAACAGATAAGGCATTAGAGTTAATTAAATCCTAAACGTTATGTTTTAAAGAATAGCATTTCTATATATCATGACCATTCTGACAATGATATTGCCAAAAAAAATTAAAATCAAAGGATTTAGATGCAATCATAGTAGGTAAAAGAGGTTGAATAGGAGGTAAAGTAATCATATTAGCAATTAGCAACCTATTCAGAATAGAATGTAAAGATTCAGAAAGAGGAGTAAACATATAATTTGATTGAAAAGTAGTGGATGTAGAAGTGGCATTGTGAGATGCAACTTGATTAGCAACTGCACTTGTTGGTTTGTTTATCTTGACATAGTTGTTGAATTTTTGAAATTTATTTGGATTAGGAGCAACATCACATTTTTCAATAAGAATAGGAGCCATTCAAGTGTTGCTCTCAAATTGACTAACTTGTAATTGATAATGATGAAGCGTTACATAAATTTTTTGAAAAGAAGTAAATTCAATAATATCCTTTTGCAAATTTGAAATAAACATAAGTTGAATATCAATATCAAGAACATGATAGGAAATTTGAGCATGTAAATGCTTAAATCTACCAATAAATTTAGTCAATTTTTCCTTAGAACTTTTCTTACAATGCATCAAATTAGTCAAAGATACTAGCAGACCAATGTTGTTTTGAAATTGTTGAATAAAAGCATTTGTAAGTTATGGAAATGAATCAATAGAATAAGGAGTCAAAGAAAAAAACCACATTAAGGCTTTGTTGCAAAAGGTTCTAGGAAACAACTTGGCTAAAATCATATGGTCATGAGCATAATTGAATAGGGTCTCCCTTACCATTGTAATTCTCAAGATGAGGCACATTGGCTTGATGAGGAATGGGAGTACAAATGATATCTTGAGACAAAGGGCTTCCCATGTCACAAGTAGGAATACTAAACTTGTTTGGAGTCAAGGATGCAAATTGTTTTTGTAAAGATGACACAATTTGAGGCAAACTAATAATTACTGAATCATTAGAGGAAATAGGAGGAATAGCAACATTAAAAACACTAGGTAAAGTGTAGGAAGCTACAAGAATGGAACACACAACTGGAGTAACACTAGGAACTACACTTGGCAGAAGAGCAAAATAAGTAAAAGGAACATTATGATAAGAAGGTTGTGATGTAGGAAGAGACACAGGAGGAACACTCATAGGAATAGAGGGAACCATCGTAGTCACCAAAGGAGTACAGTTAGGAACACTAGGTAAACGAACAAAAGAAGGTCCTACACTAGTGACAAGAGGAATCAACCCTAAATCTTGATCTTCTTCAACTAAAGGTTTGATATTTGAATGCACAAGGTGAATAATACCATGCAAGAGGTTAACACCTTGATCACTATCATGAAGAACTTTCTTAAGAGCCTCTATAGCTTGAATAGAATCTTGATTATGGTTTTCTTGCATAAGACAATTACCCATTTTATCAAGTTTAGTTGAAATTTTTTGGGCTTTTTCAAGAGAATCTCTTAAAGCATCATCTTCGTCATGAGATGAGTGAGAAGAGTTTTTCTCCATAATAGGATTGAAATTATGATTAATCAAATTATCATTCAGGGTCCTATGGAAAGGAGAAGAAGACTCAGGATCAAAGGTACCCATAAGTTGACAACTTTGTCTAACCGAAATATTAGAAGTAGGACTAGAAGTAGTAAAGCTCATAAACCAATGCAATACAAATGAACTAAACTAAGAAAACATAAAACATGAATATTTTTGTATTTTGAAAGAGATTTTGCAAATTTTTTGTATTTTTGAAATATAAATGCAAGAAATCTAATTAGCATGCAATATTTAACATAAAAGACAAAACTATAACCAACAAGATAAAATAAGAGGAAATCTAACACCACAAAACACAATAGGGCATCTAATTCCACAAAAGAAAAGAGGGTAAGTGTGTCGGGTTCACCAAAATGAATAGATAAAAACCATGTAGGTATAAGGGGAAATATGATATGAGGGGGACTATAGGATCTATCCTTAACCCAAATTCCCAGAAGGAATGATCCAAATTGATTAACCACAAAGAAGTGATCACTGCACAAATGAATCAAACAATGGAGAAAATGAAGAAAGGAGGAAATCCTACAATTTACTATAGAAAGTAAGTACTTGAAAACTTGAATGAATAAAAGACAAATACTAACCTCAAAATAGGTTAAATCTGGAAAATGTTGATTTTTGATGTCTGTGCACAGTTTCAAGTAATTTAGCAACCTGCTCTAGATGGGAAATGTTGAGATAGAGAAAACCCAAAAAAAAAAATTGTCCTTCCAAGGGTAGGTCAACTTTGACCTAGATAGCAGAGCATAATTATACCCCAAAAAGTTGACCTTGACTTGCACTGCTCCAACAAAAATTCTATTCATGAATCCCACAAGTTTGGCAAAAAGGGTATCCAAATCTGCACTTTAATTCATTGTCTTGTACCTGTACCTACAAGAAAAATGATTTTTTTTTGTTTGGATGGGGGGTTTGCCTTGGTCAAACCCTAGAGAAGAAGGCTTCCTTATATAGAGATCTAGAGCACAAACTTCTAGAGAAGGCCGACATTGGAGAATTAAATCCCAATTAACCTTAACCCCTAGAAATGGACCTAGATTAAATATAATTTAAGATTTTACCATTTTGAAACCCAAAACAACTAACCCAGAAGTAGGAAAATGAAGCTTTTCAAACCTTGATATCTCGAAACTCCTAGAACTTGAAAATTGGACATGGGGTTAGAGATGAGGTCGACCCTACCCTAGGTCAAGGTTGAGGTTGTCCTTGAACTAGGTTAGGTTCAAGGTAGTTCTTAACCCTTCATGTCTTCCTTGACCCAAAAAGTCAGTCTTCAGTTTCACAAAGAAAATTATCAAAAAGAGGCTGGAAATAGAGAGAGAGAAAAGCAAAATAGGGAAAAAAATAGCCAGATCCATGCAAAGACCTATTCAAGGTGCTTGACATGACCCCAGACCACTTACTCAGAGGGATAAACTCTCTTAACATGGAAGTGCTTCCATTTTAAGATGATACAAGTTTAAGTCCAAATAGGTTTTAGATATCAAGAGCAAAAGAACAATGAAAGAAAATGTGAAAGATAGATTCTGGTTAACTACAAATAGAGAAGTTATTGTTGTCCTCTCCTAACTTTTTAAAGTAAATTTTTGTATCAGCATCCTCCATAATAAATCATAGATCTTGGGAAAAAGGCCAAGCCCACATATGTATAAGGATTTTCTTCCATTCAACATGTGCAAGAGATATATTATAGCAGGGGTTCAAGTGATCTAGAATGGTTGTATTAGAGGAAATGATAGAAAAATAAATATTTTATTTTGACTAGGTGCAGAGGGGAAGAGTCAGGCTAACACAATTGGAATAAGAAAGTATCAGTAAAGAAACATCCTGGCCTAATACCCGAGCCTTCAAGAGCACTCTTAATAACACAATAGGTCATTTTTTAATATTCAAGTAGATTGTATCTATCTTTCAAATTCATCCAGTCCAACATCTTCCCTTTGAAAAGGATATCATTGAAATTCTTTATCTCTGCTTTGACCCATTTCTTTGTTGAATAACTTTTAGCAACGGCAAGGGGTTTTGATTTACTTTTCAAATTCCACCAAATGGAGCTCCTCCCACACCAAATTTCACCTACTTCCAATCTCTAGATGGTACCAAGCAAACCCTTTCCCAACTCTTCTACAATGATCTTAACACATTGGATCCCCCTACCACTATTCTACCTTATAGTCTAGGAATTCCAATATGTCCATATTACTCCAAAATTTAGCTCCACAAGGATGTCTATTACTCAAGTTATGTCTTATAAAAAATTTCCATAGCTCATTGCCTTGTACTACTTTAGCAATCTATTTCACTGCCAAGGCTATTCCCTACATTCTAACATCCTTCAACCCAAGCCCACTATATTCCTTACTTTTAGTGCACCAATCCCACATCACAACATGAGATTTAATTGTTCCTTTCCTATCAAACCAAAAAAAACATGAATAATCTTTTGCAGGAAGTCAAATTAACTAACATTAAAGAGCCAAGTAGAAGAGAAGTATACTAAGTATGAAGAGAGGATTTTCTTACACACCTAAACACTCCCAACCATGGAAAATAGAAAGAATTACATTTGTTAACTTAGCACTGATTTTCTCACCTACCCAATTCCACATGTCATTTATGTTTTGATTGATAGAAAATGGGATCCCAAGGTACTTCACAACATGGCTAGGGATCCTATGATATTAAGGTGATTTGTTGACCTTGTATTTTTTATAATCTTATTATTCTCTACAAATTAAATATATGTAAACCTTGTTAGAATATATAGTCCACCAATATAACTGAGAGGAGGGGTGAATTAATTACCCAACTATTATCAAAATTATCAACCTTATTGAATCTTAACCATATGAGCAATATAATTAGAAACCACAACAAGATACTCATGCACAATAACACTAGATATTGTTAGAATCTGAAAAGATTAATAACCCAGAAAACTAGTGCAAAGAGTAAATATCTAAACTATGAATGCAAATGATACAAAATCAAAATAGCATCATAGAGTTAGTCTCCAAGAGAGTAATGCAAATGCTGGAAGAAAAATAGCATTAAGAGGATGCAAAAACAAGAGATGCAAATACAAGCCAGGTAGCATGCTTATATAGGCTAGGAAGAGGGAGGAGGTGGCAACACCAACCAATGAGGAGCAACCATCTATCGGACTAAAGATAGCAAAGTATCTTCCCAAGATAGCTAATGGATGCTCACATGTAGGAAGGTGACACCTCACAACCATTCACCTAATAAGACATGCTTTATTAACCTAAGCGAGATTATTAAAAGTGTAGGAAAATAAAAAACTACACTAACAGATATGTTAACTAGGGAAACCCTTAATCAGAGGGAAAACCCTGATGGGGATGGTACCCACAAGATGATGTACTAATATAAATATATCTTATTAGAAGATGGACCCTATTAGGAGTTTGTAACACACATTCAATACATATCAGTCCATGTTAGGATACTTTGAATCCCTATTAGGAGGTTCCAACCATGTTAGAGTTGTGCTAACCTTGTTAGGAGTTGTTGAAGGTAGATGGACCCACTGTTCAAATGAATTCAAGGGCAAGACCAATGAACCCACTCTCCAAATAATCTTTATATTATTCCTTGTAGAATAATAGATTTGAATGGTATTGTTCCTTCCTCTCTCTTTATCCTATCAACTAGACCTCTTCTCCTTTTGATTTCAATACTAGATTATGAACTTTACATCCAATAATCGCTTGGATCACTTACTCGTATTTACCAAATACTCTACTCTTATTCACACTTTTTTAATCACCTTCTATACTACATCATACTTACAAACAAGGAAAATACTTTCCTTTATACCAAATCTTCAAAATAATTCCCTTAGTCAACCTTGAGGCTTTTCTAATTAATTATAATGAGATAATTAATTATTTTGCAGTCATATAGCACTGTCAGCTCACAATCTATACAACTTCTCACACGTGCAATTCTAGGACGTGCAGTCATAGACATGATCATCAGATCATCCTTTATTACTATCTAACTACGCATCTTCAAATTATATCTCTATTAGGAGATATAATAAGATCATCAAAGACTGCTTTCTAGGCACTTTGTCTCTGCACTACTCTCTGTAAATAACATATAACTTTCATATACCGTTAACTTAGATTACGCACACTTGACCTCACTATCAAGACATTGTGTGGAACATATCCTTAACTACACATCTCCAAATAATTAAAACTTTGTCCGTGCAACCATGATCACTATCTGCTACTCTACCAGTGTTCACAGAATACTTCTATGTTGACATCAATGACAAGCACAATCATGAATGCAACATGTCAATTATGCTAACAATCTCCCCAAGTGTTCTAAAAATTCTTAAGATACTCCCCCAAAGGAATACCATTAGCATTCATGCTAACAATCCCCCCTTTGGCATTGATAGGGATAACTTTAAGAAACCCCTCCCGAGAAAAATATGTAAAATATTGGCGAATTCAACATTAAATATGCAGGAAAAATTTCTGATTGAGGGTGATTTTCTCATTCAAGGCAAGGGAGAAAATTATTTTCTATTGCCAAAATTTTCCTTTCCATATCAAAATTTAATAATAATTGTGGCAAAAAAAAAATTTAATTGGTATGCAAATAAATGAAGGCAATTTTTTTGTTGGTCATAAACATTTTTAGAATGTAAGAGGCAAATTAATTATTTCATATAACACAAAATATTAATATAGTTGGCTAATATGTTGGTTTTGAAAGAGAGACTATTTTAGTTTTTGGTGAATTTATAGAGTCACAAGTGGTCCATGGCCCACATGCCAAGTGTACACTGTAGAGTGTACTTGTAGTATGTCAATCCATTAAGATTCAATTAATAATGTGTTCTTTTTTTATTGCCAACTTGGTCATCATCACTTTTAATTTTATCATTTTTATGGTGAAAGAAATTAATTTGGATTGTTGATGTAATATAGATCATTGGCTTCAGCTCTATTTCGGACCTAATTTTAAATGACATATCATAAAAAGTATAAATCTTCCCAAAAATAGGACATGTGTCCCAAATACCAAAACATAAAATATTGGCTAAACGGGGGTAGTTGGAGACACACATCAATAAAATGGTAGGCAATGCTCAACCCAAGGAAAAATATTATTTTATTTTAAGGGAAAAATAACATTGTCCAATAAGAAAATATTAGGGAAAGGATGGAGAAAATTTTAAAATAATTGTGTTCTAAATGTAGATTACATTGGCAATTAGACTGGGATTTTGGACCAATTATATGTAAACTAATGAGAAATTAGCCTAGGATTTGGACCTGAACTATTTAATATCTTGACAATGTGGTTGATCCCATACATAGGTTTTATTCACCAAATTGTGATTTTCCAAAGAGATAGAATAGCCAATTGGTGAAGATTCGCCACTAAAAAAATCACTAGGCATTGATGGCAACATAGATTTAAAACATCTAGGTTCCAAGAATGCCAAACAATACTCTGATGTTGTTGATGATGTTCCCATCTTCTCAAATCCTCTTCATCAATCAAATCTTAGATCCTGTAGCTTCAAGGATTAGCATTAGTTGTTCACACACTAAACAACTCTCAACTTCTCCCCCATACATCAAAACTTTTCATAGTATATACTTCCCCATAGAGATATTCCTTGTCCTTACTTACATGAAGCTTTCTAAATCTCCCTAATAAAGTAGAGATTTTTTTCATGTACATATTTTCCTAATTGACATCAATGACAAAGGCCTCATTATGTCAATTCTCTCCTCCAAGTCTTCGACCCACTCAAGTGTCAAATGACACTATTACATTACCAATTATAAGAGTCCTTAATGACTCTTCTCATCATAGATACTCCCCCATATAGGAAGCATCAACATTCAGTCCTGTCAAACAATATTGCTATGTACCACTAGACTAATGCAATCTCTGCATCATCTACTTTGAAATAGGCAGGGGCATAACCCCAAGCATACTTCTCAAGTACTCAAATGTACCTTTAGGTAAGGGCTTTGTAAAGATATCTGCAATCTATTCTTTAGTACTAACATACTCCAATCTAATCTCCTTTTCTGCAACCTTTTCTCTCAAAACATGATACTTGAGAGATATATGCTTAGTCTTAGAATGCAATACAAGATTCTTAGACATACTTATTGTACTTGTGTTATCACAATATATAACAATAGGTTCTAAGAATTTTATCTCAATATCCTTCAAGATTTTTTTCATCCATAGGACCTTATTGTATAATTATTTGTTGCTACTATATACTCTGCCTTAGTTGTACTTTGTGAAATACAATCTTGTTTCTTACGTAATCAAGAAACTAATCTTCCTCCAAGAAAAAATTCTCTACCAAGTATTTTTTCTATTATCCATACTGCTTGCCCAATCTACATTAGTATAAGCACATAGAGTAAAATTTCTTAATCTTTCATACCATATCCCATAATCAAATGTTCCTTTCAAATATCTAAATATCCTCTTTACTACTGCATAATGATATTCCTTAAGATCAACTTGAACTCTAGCTTCAATCCCAACTACATTTGCTATATCTGGTCTTGTGCGAGTTGGATATTGCAAACCTCCAATCATGGATATGTGCTTCTTCTTCTTCTCAACTATAGGTGTCTCATCTTTGCTAGATAACTTGTGACCATTTATCCTTGGTGTACCAATGGGCTTACAAATTTCCAAGCCAAATATCTTCAACAAGTCTTTCAAATACTTAGCTTGTGAAATGAAAATGCCATCATTGTTTTGCACAATCTATAAACCTAAAAAGAACTTCATCTCTCCTATCATACTCATGGGTATATGCAAGATCATGGTGTGCCAAAAAGTGGTGATGTGAAAAAAATAGAGTTTGAAAATGTCTAAAAGCATTTCAAAATCCGCTCTGACTTTTTTTCACCTATCCAAGTACCAAACCTAAAAAGTAAGGCCCAACCCTTATCAGGTATCCAATTTGATATTGGATACCCGATATTATATCAGATACCCAATATCTATCAGTGTTATTTAAAAAAAAACAAAAGACAACCTACGGGTTGTTTTCACATCCTTATTTCATGAACAACTCGCAGGTTGTCTTTTTTTAATAACAATAGATATTGGGTATCCGATATTAAATTGGATATTTGATATAATATCGGACACCCGATATCTATCAGTGTTAATAATTTTAAAAAAAGACAACCCACAGGTTGTTTTCACAGGCTTATTTCATGCTCAGCAACTCGGATATCGAGTTTTATATTGGATACACGATATAAGGTAGGTTTTTTTAAATCAATTTTAATATAAATTTAATAAATTTTAGCATAAATTTGTTATTTTTAGTTGAATTTGTTAGAATTTAGGGCTTTTTGATAGAAATTGTTAAAATTTAGGTTTTTTTTAATATAAATTATGTTTTGCAAATTAATAGTAATGGCTGATCAAAATGATGACCATGAGGCAAGGAATACTATTCCTCGTAACCCCCCACCAAACGATCTAGTGTCCCCACAAAACCATCCACCAAATGATCCTTTACCCCCACAAAACCATCCTCGAATTGGGGATTTGATAATTGAAAATCTCACTCAATTGAGGGCTTTGCAAAGAACATATAATAATGTACCTACATTGGCTCTTATGTTATCCACATTAAACACCATAGTGGATAACATTGAAACCCTTACCAACCAACAAAATGCTGCTCTTTGTTGGCATGATGAAATGCATGAGATGTTTGATGATGGCTTGGACTATGATGAGGTTGTAGCCCTTAATATAACCAAAGATGATTTGGCTGGCCTTTTTGCGAACCCAAAAACCAGTATACCAGTCAACCGCAAAAAACCCAAACTATCAATTAAATGGTGCACAAATGATGCCATACGTGCAAATTTTTGGGATCGTTGGTGGATGGTTTTTAATATCCCTCCACATAGCAATTTAGAGGTGCCATTTTATTTCCTTAGAAAATTATATGCAAAATTTGTGTTGAAACTCAAAGTGAACTATTGGAGCATGAAGCCCAACATGGGTGTAGGACTAGGAGCTCCTAAGGATAGACCCTCTTCCCAATGGAAGAAAGCTGGCACTTTTGTCCCCCCTACTGATGTCTCCCTCCCACCTCAAGTGCAGTATCCTGATATTATGGCAGAGGCTAGCTCTCAAACCATTAGAGCCATTCATAGACTAAGTAACCTATTGATATCTCAAACTAGGTCATTCCTGCCTCCCTGTGTTGATGATGCTAGCGCAAGTTCATCATCAACTAGCTCATCACACGTTTGTGTGCCTCACACTTGCATTATGTGCAAGAATATTTTCTTGGGTCCCATAGGTGATCTTCCTACGAGGATACACTAGCCACACGTGCAGAGGCTACGGACCCTAATGCGAGAGAGGAGCGGAATGCAGAGGCATGGACTCCTTCTATGTCGATATGTGTATACATTTTTTTGTTATGAAATATGCGATTTAAAGTTAATTTTTATAATAGAGTAATTTTAATTTTTAAGCCATACTGACTTATACATGTATGTGATCTTCATTCATGTTTAGTTGATGACCAAGGAGGAGCTGAGATAGGTTGATGATGCCATGCTCTCGGCCATTTCATTTGGCCTTGAGACATGTACGATACATTATGTTGTGTTCTCATTGTTTTTTCTATTTGATATTGTAGCATATATGGTTGCTAATCTTTCTTTTATCTTGCAAGTACCACCTATCCTTGGGGGACAAAGTGCGGGGGATGAGCCAGCACCCATTGACAAAGGAAAGGTAATTAGGTGCTTTCTATTTGATTAAATATTGATGCATTCTTGTAAAATTTTTGTGGTAATGAAATTTAATTATATTCTTTATTGTATATAGGGAGTGGTTACTGGTGATGAGCTCATACAGATTCTAGACACTCAGGCATTTCCATTTGCATTGAGAGCCCCATTGTATGTATAAGTATCATTTATTTTTTATTTTCCTTATCTTCATAAATAAATTCAAAACTAATTTCTGTGATATTAAAAACTACTATTTTTTATCTCATAGGAGACTCCTAGTGTACACAAGGTTCGACAGGAGAGTTTTGTAGATTTGATGATGCAACCACTATATTCCTGAGGAGGAGCCTACACTAGTAAGTTGTAGTTTGAATTCATGATTAAATATGTTATAAATTTAGCATGCTATGAATTATAATGTTATAGTTTAAGTTTTAGATTCGTCTGACAAACATATTTGAACATACACAGACCACAATTAGCAAGTTACAAGCATTGCCAAGGGAAAACAAGAGGACTCCTGACCGACGCAGGAGGTCAATGAGAGAGGTATTTATTATGAAAGTTTAATAGTATAAATCTTCATTAAAAAAAGATCATTGTGCCTTTGAGTAATTCAATGTTAGATACAAAGAATCATATAAATTTAGTAGTCTAACTTTGGGTTTTCCTTTTTTATTTATGTAGGAGGCATCTGATCCACATAGTGCAATGAAGAGGCTGCATTTTGATCATCCACCAACACCTTAGGATAATATAGTTTTCATAGGATGCATCATGAGACATTTTGAGATGGCATATGCCACATTGTATACAAAAACATTGATATTATACATATTCTTATGGCATGATCAACCACATTTTGTAAATGGATCTATGTATTTTGATATATATTTGTGTACTTTGTCTATGGATACATGATCTTTGATATATATTTGTGTAATTTTTCTATGGATACATGTATTTTGATATATAATTTTTTCATTTATGTGCACAATGATATACATATTAATTTAGTATCTAGTATTGTTCAATTTATCATGTATCATGTGTATTGTTCATGTTTATGGAATATCATTAATTTTGATCATGTTTTTTATGTTCGATTCAAATGCAATAATTTTTGAATAACATTTTAACAACCTTTATTATCAAATTTGGATGCAATTTTTAATTTGAAGTGCTATCATGACATAAACATACTTGTTAACCTCCTACACAAGCTTCACATAACCCCAAATCTGATTTTAAACTCCACCTTCAACCTTGAAACTAACTCTTGGCTTCAAATCTAATCTCAGCACACTTAAGGACTCCACTCCTCAACCATGTATTATATTCCCAACCACAAACTCATTCCTAGACTCATAATCTTTTATAACTAGCACTTCACTTTGTTAATATCCTCGTACTACAACTCTTCAATTTCAACATAACCTCAAAATATCCCAACTTAAGAGAATTGATTGGATCAAACCTTTTTAACTTGGTTCCCCAATACCATATCCATATAAATAACATCTATACATTTCTCACATTGATCAGATTATGCATATTGATCCACTTAACAAAACTGGCTTCATTAATGTATGTTATCATTTCACACCTTATATAGGTGTTTCCAACCTTGTATGGTCATGCTCAAACCCCTAAATAACTCTTTGCACTTATTTTCACTTTGCAAGAAAAAGTTACAACTCATTTTCCTATAGCATTCGATGGTTCATCGATAGCCCTCACAAGCTCCAAGTTACGGCCCTCGAAAGATTGACCTCAAAACGCACTTAGAGCACCTCGGAGTCTCCTCGGTATAGGGTGGCTGCAAACAATGGATGGTCTCCGCGATCGGAACAAGGGTGTCACTAGGTTCACTCGCCCATCTAGAGCTAATGGCCCTAACGATTTGATGCCAAAATCAGTGATTTCAAAGTTACACTGTGGTGCACCTATGAACTGAGGCACACTATGAGTTTTGGCATCGAGTGAGATCACTGTGCCGAATCCAAATGGAATGTGATCTCACAAAAATGAGATAGTTTATTTTAAACCTTGACATCATCATCTTGTAGCATTTGATGGTTTATCGATAGCCCTCATGAGCTCTGAGTTATGACCCTCAGAAGATCGACCTCAAAATGCACTTAGAGTACCTTGGAGACTCCTCGGTATGGGGTGGCCGTGGATGATGGAGGGTCTCCACGGTAGGAACAAGGGTGTCATTAGGGTTCACCCACCCATTTGGAGCTAATGGCACTGACAATTAGATGCCAAGAATAGTGGTTTCAAAGTTACGCTGTGGTGCACCTATGAATTGAGCCACACTGCGAGTTTTGGAATCGAGCGAGATCGTTGTGCCAAATTCAAACAGAATGTGATCTCTCAAAAATGAGATAGCTTATTTTAGTCCTTGGCATCATTGTCTTGTAGCATTCGATAGTTCATCGATAGCCCTCACGAGCTCTAAGTTATGACCCTCGGAAGATTGACCTTGAAATGCACTTAGAGAACCTTAGAGACTCCTCGATACGGGGTGCCATGGACAATGGAGGGTCTCCACCTCTAGAATAAGGGTGTCACTAGGGTTTACTTGCCCATTTGGAGCTAATGGTGTTGACAATTCGATGCCAAGATTAGCGATTTCAAAGTTACGTTGTGGTGCACCTATGAACTGAGGCACACTGCAAGTTTTGGCATCGAGTGAGATCATTGTGCCGAATCCAAACAGAATGTGATCTCTCAAAAATGATATAGTTTATTTTAGGCCTTGGGATCATTGTCCTATAGCATTCAACAGTTCATCAATAGCCCTCATGAGCTCTGAGTTACGACCCTCAGAATATGGTCCTTGAAATGCACTTAGAGCACCTTGGAGACTCCTCAGTATGGTGTGGCCATGGATGATGGAGGGTCTCCATTATTAGAATAAGGGTGTCACTAGGGTTCACTCGCCCATTCGAAGCTAATGGTGCTGGTGATTCGATGGTAAGATCAATGGTTTCAAAGTTACACTGTGGTGCACGTATGAACTGAGTCACACTACGAGTTTTGGCATTGAGCGAGATCGATGTGCCAAATCCAAATGGAAGGTGATCTCTCAAAAATGAGATAGGTTATTTTAGGCCTCGACATCACCCTCATGTAGCATTCAATGGTTTTATCAATAGCACTCACAAGCTTTGAGTTACAACCCTCAGAAGATTGACCTCAAAATGCACTTAGAGCACCTTGGAGACTCCTCGGTATAGGGTGCCCGCAAACAATGAAGGGTCTCCATGGTTGGAACAAGGGAGTCACTAGGGTTCACTTGCCCATCCAGAGCTAATGGCCCTAACGATTGAATGCCAAGATCAGCGGTTTTAAAGCTATGTTGTGGTGCACCTATAAACTAAGGCACACTGTGAGTTTTGGCATCAAGCGAGATTGATGTGCCAAATCCAAACAGAAGGTGATCTCTCAAAAATGAGATAGGTTATTTTAGGCCTCAACATCATCATCTTTTAGCATTTGATAGTTCATCAATAGCCCCCACCAACTTTGAGTTACGACAAATCGATCTCAAAATGCACTTAGAGCACCTTGGAGACTCTTTGGTACGGAGTGGCCATGGATGATGGATGGTCTCCACGATCGGAACAAGGGTGTCACTAGGGTTCACTTGCCCACCTCGAGCTAATTGCACTGACAATTCGATGCCAAGATCAGCGGTTTCAAAATTATGTTGTAGTGATCCTTTAATGTCGTAGAATGTAGAATGTTATGTTATTTTTATTGACTTGTAGGCTTGCTTTGTTTTTTGCCATCGTAGAATTTGAGCAATATAAATTCATGAAACCCTGAATAACACGTGTGCAAGAACTTGTCACATATAGGTAAAGAGAAAAAAAGATAAGGGTTTAACTTCGACAATATACAAGATCACATTAGTAGAATAAAATAATGAGTAAAATATACAATGGAAACCTCACATCATAAAAATAAATGAAATGCATTGATAAGACTTGTAGTAAAAGGCTTACACAATATTAGCATCATAAAATCACTTCTTGTTTCAATGCCTCATTGTGAATGAGTACTCAAACTTATTGACACCTTCCCCAAATTATTTTTTAAGGAATCAAGTATTGTAATTGTTCATCCATATTTTCTAGATTTGTCTTATTTGATTAGTTTGATAAAAATGGTTTTAATAATCATAATGTCAACTCTATGTCAAATAAGAAAAAATCCAAACTTGTAATAAGATATCCACAAGAAATTATCTTTCATTGTCTCCTTGCTTCAATACTCATATAGCTATAAATGCTCTTAAAATTGTCCTTATAGCCTTGTATCACATGCAAATATGATTTGCAAGAACTTGTTCAATATCTTCCTCTTATAATTCCTTACAAAGAACCTGCCAAAATACAAATTAGGATATGTAATTAATTTAACTTGTCTTTTTCATTATTAAAAAAACCATATATAAAAAAACTTCACATTTTACATCATAAATCTTAGGAATTCTCCCCAACACCCTGCCCCCCCACTCTTCATGATGTACCTACATTCCAATATCATAAAAAAATATTAGTAACTTATTGTATTTACCAAGATAATCATCGGTTCATTGAATCATTATGAAGAAAATAACATAAGTAAATATACCTAGTCGAGTGTTCCAGTAGGGTCCTCTCTTTATTTTATGGTCTCCACAAGGGCTTCATGATCAACATTAGTAATAGTAAAAATTTCTTTTACTTTTTATCTTCCTTGATGCTTCAACAACTTTACATTTGTTGCAATAATAAGATGTGAATATATGAGAATTATTTTGTGCTTCTGATAGTCTTTGAATGTAGGAATTCCATTCCTTCTAAGCATGTATGTCTGCAACCATGTTCCAGCAACAACCACTGAACCAGTAGGATATGTGAATCCATCATCATCTGTGATCGGTTGTGCAAGATTTTGTTTACCTCTTATACAATGTGCTAACCAATAATCATATTTCTCATCATCCCCCTATGGTGCAACCAATGCAAAGACATGTCCTGGCTGAAGAAGATTAGATAGATGGTTATGCTCAAGTTAACTTTCAATGTCATCATTTCTGATAGAGGGTATGATAGAAAATGGAGTAAGAAAATGTGGAGCCCATGTGTCCACCCACTCACTCGACTCACACTGATCCCAATCACACTGAAAACAACTAGGACAAAAGCAAGCTAGCTATCGTGTCCAAATGGTACATGTACTAGAATCAGAGCTCCAGAATGAATGCATTTTTGATGAGTCTCTCACTGTAACACAATCTGATCTATCACCTATGGACCCTTCTCAACCAACCAAAAGAATTTGCGTACCACTGAATCAAGAGTCCCCCCTTGTGATAATGCTAAACTACACCAATCAACAATGCTCTGAGCATCAAGAAGCTCTAGTACTGAAATCTTCAATTGCTCCTTAATTAGAGCTCTCTTCATAATGCCCCTGCTCCATCATTTTCCCCTTTCCCATGGCTGGACTCAAAAAAACTCCAAATATGAAGCACCCCCTTCTCTACGTGCATCCTACACAACCAATAAAACATGCGAGCATTCTTGAATTGACTTGTACAGTTATTTGACCAAATGATATGTCTATCCATAGAAATTGCATGCTCCTATAAGAAATCAAAATAATTCTCGAAACAATGTTGCACAAACTCGCGAGAGTGAGATCTATCATCACTCATATAAAAATGATACTCTCTAATAATCTTTCGATTATCTTCTGCACTATCAAGGGTATGTCTATATGTTATGTGGACGAAAATAGTAATTTGAATGGAGTTGTAATAATGAGATTTTGTCTCATTTTGAGGTTGCAATGTGTAGTTCTCAGAAAAGTCAACAACTGATATAATAGTGCCAATGGAAAAAGTCTCCTTACACATTCTAAATTGTTGATCCAACTGTTGAGACCTGTGACTATGTTTTGCATACTTGTAAAAAAGATTTGCCTTGAAATCTGAAATAAAACTAGCCACATTGATTTCTTTTGCAACCAATTCACATCTAGAGCCCTCACCCTGACTCTTCAATGTGTATTTCACCATTTCATATACCTTTCTTTTTTTTACTATTGTCTTTCCAAGATCTTGTTCACATCCCTCATAGAAACATGTGTCAAACTTGGATAAGCCACCACATTCTGAAGACTTCTCATTTAAGAAAGCATTTCTATAAAAGAAACAACCATCAACTCTACAACATAAAAATTGATCTAGCAAGTCTCTTGATGATTTTGGAAGCCCACTAGCACCACAATTCTCTAACATTTTTTTACTATGCAAAGTAGAACGGATGGAGCGTAATAGTTCATGGTGCATAGAAAACTCAACATGATATTTGCAACAACATGTATTTTGAATTTTAAGTGGCACACAATAAAATGGCTTCAAAGATTCAAAAGCCCTTTGTGATATATGAAGACTTGGATGATTATCTCTAAATTGTTTGAACAACATAGTTTGACTTACCTCCAAATAGTGTTTAGGATGTGGCATGCGGTCTCTGATGTCAATTCTCAACTTTAACATGTCTTTAGCATTAGGTGATACTCATGAGCTAGAGTGCCAAAATTGTTTAATTTCTTCCTTCACATCATCGAATAGTTTCTTATCAAAATGTGGAAGTCTCCCACCAAAAGCCCATGTTTCATTTTGAAGAGGATCATCAATTCTCTCTCATCTATTAAGTGCTCTTCTCAAAGTAGTAAGATTTAGGTTCAAGTCAATACAGGTTTGTCTCATATATCTACCCTTTCTCAAATGATGACTTACTAAGGAGGTTGTAATAACCCTTTGAGCAGCTCTCTTAGCCTTCTCCCTACTATTTTTTTCAATGGTATTGAGAGCACTGAAAAGATTATTCACAATAATGACATTTCTTTCCACCTTTTGATTGACATGAATCTTCAATTTGGCAAGCATAGGTCTCATCTTTTGCATCTTTAATAAGTGCATAGAAAGTTGACATTGCTCCACCACTGCCTTGTTGCCAAAAAACATCTTATATAGTCTTGAAGCCCATAACTGAATGGTTCTTTTTTATTTTTTCCCTTCCAAATTGGTAATAATCATTTCATCAATTTCAATTATTGATTTTGGTGTTCTAGAACCTTCATGTTGATTACAATTAGGAGATATGTAAGGTTCCTGTGCATTAGGTTCCTGTGCATTGTCATGTTCGGCATAGTCAATCATGCAATTTATATTATGACCTGGTAGCATTTCATCCTCCAAGTTTTCATTCTCTAAATTTTATTTCCTGGCATTATCGTTTTCAATTGGTACATTTTCATTTTCCAACTGCACATTTTAATTATCTGACTCTATGATTTCACCTTTGACTAATTCATCGTCATCTTGACTCACATTTAACATACCTTGTCTTTTCCTTTGGTGTTCTACTTTGTCCCTTTCCCTATATGTCGCAATGTCTTCATTGGATACCTTCCTTTTGTGTTTAGCCTTTCAATGACTATTGTTCCCCATTCAGATGACAATATCGAACACCTAGGGATATATTATCAAACTTTTTTTCATTGTTTGGGCTCCAAAACGTGACTTTTCCTAAAACTCGTGAAAAAGGCCCACAAAAAGTGATGTTGTCGAGTCTGCAGTCATAGGGAATATTTTAGCAAAATAATGCGAGTAAAATCGGGTATCCGATTTTAGATCAAATACTCGATTTTAAATCAAATATCCGATATTGCACCAAAATATTGGAGGGAAAAACAAATTACTATAATGTATTAGCTTATAATATTATTATATGAGTTATGAGTTATGTATTAGCTTATAATGTATTATTATATTATATTATTATTAAATATAATAATATATGTTATTATTATTATTATCTATAAATGTATAATATATATTAATATATATATGAAATTATTATATTATATTATTATTAAATATAATAACGTAATATATGTTATTATTATTATGACCTATGTTAACTATTAATATATAATAATATATTATGTTATTATTATTATTATTATCTATAAATATAATATATATTAATATATATATATGATTATTATATGATGATGATTATTATTATTATTACTATATTATTATATTTTTACTATATTATTTTTATTTGTTACTATAACAACATATAATATTGTTGTTGTTATTATTATTACTATTATGACCTATGACTTAGGGACATATTAGAATTGTTTATATGGGTCGAAAAGGGCCATAGGATGACCTATGACCCCTTTTGACACATTCCATAACAACATATGTATCTAGGAGTCATGAGACCCCTAGGGACATATTAGAATTGTTTATATGGATCGAAAGGAGCCATAAGATGACCGATGACCCCTTTCAACACATTCCATGATGACATATGTCTCTAAGGGTCCTAGGACCCCTAGGGACATATTATAATTGTTTATATGGGTCGACAGGATGACATATGTCTCTAGGAGCCCTAGGACCCCTAGGGACATATTAGAATCGTTTATATGGGTCGAAAGGGGCCATAAGGTGACCTATGACCCCTTTTGACACATTTTATTACAACATATGTCTTTAGGAGTCCTAGGACCCCTAGCGACATATTATAATCGTTTATATGGGTTGAAAGGGGTCATTAGATGACCTATGACCCCTTTTGACACATTCCATGATGACATATGTCTCTAGGGGTCCTAAGACACCTAGAGACATATTATAATTGTTTATATGGGTCGAAAGGGGCCATAGGATGACCTATGACCCCTTTCAACACATTTTATTACAACATATGTCTCTAGGGATCCTAGGACCCCTAGAGAAATATTATAATCATTTATAAGGGTCAAAAGGGGTCATAGGACTTTCAAGACATTTCATGATGACATATGTCTCTAAGGGTCCTAAGACCCCTACGAAAATAGAATAATCATTTATATGGGTCAAAAGGAGCCTTAGGATGACCTATGACCCCTTTGAAACATTTTATCACAACATATGTCTCTAAGATCCTTAGAGACATATTATAATTGTTTATATGGGTCGAAAGGGGCCATAAGATGACCTATGACCCATTTTGACATATTTCATGATGACATATGTCTCTAGGGGTCCTAGGACCCCTAGCGACATATTAGAATCATTTATATGAGTCGAAAGGGGCCATAGGATGACCTATGACCCCTTTCGACACATTTCATGCTGACATATGTCACTAGGAGTCCTAAGACCCTTAGGGACATATTATAATCGTTTATATGGGTTGAAAGGGACCATAGAATGACCTATGACCCCTTCGACACATTTTATTACAACATATGTCTCTAGGGGTCCTAAGACCCCTAGGGACATATTATAATCATTTTTATAGGTCGAAAGGGGTCATAGGATGACCTATGACTACTTTTGACACATTCCATGATGACATATGTCTCTAGGGGTCCTAGGAGCCCTACAGACATATTATAATCATTTATATGGGTCGAAAGGGGCCATAGAATGACCTATGACCCCTTTCAACATATTGTATTATAACATGTCTTTAGGGGTCCTAAGACCCTTAGGGACATATTATAATCATTTATATGAGTTGAAAGGGGCCATAGGATGACCTATGACCCCTTTCGACACATTCAATGACGACATATGTCTGTAGGGGCCATAATTTCACCTTAGGGACATATTAGAATCATTTATATGAGTTGAAGGATGACCTATGACCCTTTTCGACACATTTTATTACAATATATGTCTCTAGGGGTCGTAGGACCTGTAGGGACATATTATAATTATTTAGATGGGTCGACAGGGGCCATAGGATGACCTATGACCCCTTTTGACATATTTTATTACAACATGTCTCTAGGGGTCCCCTGGGGATATATTATAATCATTTATATGAGTCGAAAGGGGCCATCGGATGACCTATGACACCTTTCGACACATTCCATGACGACATATGTCTCTAGGGGCCCTAAGACCCCTAGGGACATATTAGAATCATTTATATGAGTTGAAAGGGGCTATAGGCTGAACTATGACCTCTTTCAATACATTTTATTACAATATATGTCTTTAGGGGTCCTAGGACCCCTAGGGGCATATTATAATCATTTATATGGGTCGAAAGAGGCCATAGGATGACTTATGACTTTTTTCGACACATTCCATGACGACATGTCTCTAGGGGCTCTAGGACCCCTAGGGACATATTAGAATCGTTTATATGGGTCGAAAGGGGCCATAAGATGATGTATGACCCTTTTTGACACATTTTATTACAACATGTCTCTAGGGGTCCTAAGACCCCTAGGGACATATTATAATCATTTATATGGGTTGAAAGGGTTCATAGGTCATCATTTTGACACATTTCATAGCAACATATGTCTCTAGGGGTCCTAGGACCCCTACGAACATATTATAATCATTTATATGGGTTGAAAGGGGCCATAGGATGACCTATGACCCCTTTAGACACATTTTATTACAACATATGTCTCTAGGGGTCCTAGGACCCCTAAGGACATATTATAATTATTTATATGCATCGAAACAGGTCATAGGATGACCTATGACCTCTTTCGACACATTTTATTACAACATATGTCTCTAGGGGCCATAGGACCCTTAGGGACATATTATAATCATTTATATGGGTCAAAAGGGGCCATAAGATGACCTATGACCCCTTTCGACACATTCCATAATGACATAAGTCTCTAAGGGTCCTAGGACCTCTAGGGACATATTAGAATCGTTTATATAGGTCGAAAAGGGCCATAGGATGACCTATGACCATTTTCGATACATTTTATTATAACATATGTCTCTAGGGGTCCTAAGACCCCTAGAGACATATTATAATTGTTTATATGGGTCGAAAGGTGTCATAAGATGACCTCTAACCCCTTTCAACACATTTTATTACAACATATGTCTCTAGGGGCCCTAGGACCCCTAGGGACATATTAGAATCATAAGATGACCTATGACCTCTTTTGACACATTCCATGATGACATATGTTGCTAGGGGTCCTGAGACCTTTAAGGACATATTAGAACCATTTATATGGGTCGAAAGGGGCCATAAGATGACTTATGACCCCTTTCAACACATTTCATGACGACATATGTCTCTAGGGGTCCTAGGACCCCTAGGGACATATTCTAATCATTTGTATTAGTCAAAAAGGGCCATAGGATGACCTATAACCCCTTTCGACACATTCCATGACGACATATGTCTCTAGGGGTCCTAGAATCTCTAGGGACATATTAGAATCATTTATAAGGGTTGAAAGGGGTCATAGGATGACCTATGACCCCTTTTGACACATTTTGTTACAACATATGTTGTTAGGGGTCTTAGGACCCTTAGGGACATATTATAATTATTTATATGGGTTGAAAGGGGTCATAGGATAACCTATGACCCCTTTCGACACATTCCATGATGAAATATGTCTCTAGGGGTCCTAAGACCCCTAGGTACATATTATAATCGTTTATATGGATCAAAAAGGGCCATAAGATGACCTATGACCCCTCTCCATGCATTTCATCACAACCTATGTCCCTAGGGGTCCTAGGACCCTTAAAGACACATTTGGTTGGTTCCAATGCATCGAGAGGGGTCATAGGTTAACCTATGACCCCTCTCGATGCATTTCATGACAATGTATGTCCCTAGGACCCCTTGGACCTCTAGGGACCCATTGGGAATGCATTGAAAGGGGTCATAGGTTAACCTATGACCCCTTTCGATGCATTTTATGACAATATTATATTTAATAATAATATATTATTAGATTATATAACAATAATAATCATATATGTTACTAGATTATAGATTTAATAATAATAATAACCATATATATTATTATATATAATAATAGTCATATAATATTACTATATATATTTAATAATAATAATCATACATATTACTCTAATATAATAATAATTATAATCATATATAATAGTAATAATATCAATGTCCACACTTCCCTCAAATAAATTTCCCTCTAAAACACTCTAAAGTTTCTTTCTCAAATTTATTTCCTCTCAAATTTCCTTCCCTCCAAAATTTCAATTGAAATATCACGAGCCTGATCGGATACCTGATTTCAAATCAGGTATAAATTGGATACCCGATTTGATTTTGGGTATCCGATTAGGCTCGGTATTTACCAAGCCTATTTGGTCAACCCAAAAAATGTGTTTGAAAAGGGTTTTGAAAAGGGTTTCACTGACACTCAGACTTGGGTAGCCATCTGACAATGTTATTTTCATCAAAATTGAATGAAATGAAAAGGGTTTTTTTTATAACACTCTCGAGATTCCTTAGATATAATTGCTATCAAATTTTGAGTTCAATAAGTATTTATTAGTTAATTTTCAATGAAGATGATTGTAAAGTGTTGATTGACATACTGATTGAAAAATAGCTATAACTTTCAAACGGTATAACATTTTTTAAAATCCAAAAGTTGCATCACATTCTATGCTTCGCCTAGTATAATAAAAATAAAATTAAAATTAAATTTGGTAAAGTTTTCTATTAGTTAAGGTGGTCAGACACGGGAGTTTTTTTTTTTTGAAATTTTTTTAATAGAAAATCCATATTTAATTGTTTATTTGGAATAAAAATACCAAAAAATATGTGTCACGTCCGAGCATGAGTCTACTTTTTATATCTAAAATTATATTTAAAAAAATTATCAATTGATTTTGATTAAGGTGGTCATACATACACCTACTTTTTATTTTTGTCCTAAAATTTTTGTAGTACTGCATTAAAATCCAAACTTTTGACCAATCAATTATTTTTTTCTCCAGATAAGGCCTAGTAGTTTAGAAACTATATTCAATTTTCTACAGATTATTTTCTTACAGCTTTTTGATATAAAATTTAGAACCACTTTAAAATTATGTGTCAAGTTCGCACAACCCTGATTTGTTGGTTTTTCACTGCCACTTAAGGCCATAGTTTGGTTGACCGTGATCTGCACATGCCCTCATTTCAAAATTATTCTTCATTTCTTTAGAAAACTTATCACTTGGTTCATCATTGCCTTCAAATATTATGTCATCAACAAATATTATTATTATTAGCAAACCATTCTCAATTGCTTTCAAATACAAGTTACTATCTATCATACCTTTATCAAATCCAAGCTTTTCCAAATACTTGTCCAACCTTGCATACAAGGTTTTGAGTTCTTTCTTTAGGCCATATAGATCTTTCTTCAATCTGAATACCATGTCTTCTTCTTTAGTCAAAAGGAAACCTTTGAACTACTCAATATAAACCTCTTCTCCAAGCTCTCTATTCAGGAAGGATGATTTAACATCCATCTGATACACTTTGAATTTTTTATTTGCTGCATAAGGCATGAGCATTCTTACTACTTCCATTCTAGCTACAGGGGCATATGTCTCGTCATATTCTATTCCTTCTTGTTGTGAATATCCTTTGCACACAAGTCTAGCTTTGTTCCTTACAACTTTTCCTTGTTCAATCATCTTATTTCTAAATACCCATTTGGTTCCTATAACATTGTTGTCTTTAGGTCTAGGAACTAATTCCCATGTGTCATTCTTCACAATTTGATCTAGTTCTTCCTTCATTTCTTGAATCCAATGATCATATTTACATGCTTCATCTGTGCTCTTAGGTTCAACTTGAGAAATCAATCATATTTCCTCATTAACTCTATTCCTTGTCAGAACAGTTCCAATATTTTCTTCTTCTTCATCAGAATTGCAATCCATCATCTTTTCCTTAATTCCAAACTTTTCATCAACTTTTAAATTTTCACATTCAAGTATTGTCTTGGTTCTATTATTAAAACATTTGCAAGCTTTACTTTTCAATGAATAACCAAGAAACATGCCTTCATCACTTCTTGGATCAAACTTACCAACATCTTTATGTAACATTTTCTTCCAAAGATTCTAAAATACTTTATCGAAGGTGTATGACCAAACCATAATTTATAAGGTTTCTTGTTCATACTTTATGGCACCCTTTTCATAAGCAAATCAATACCTTCTTTGATCTTCATGTCTTCTTCAGATCTGGATCTATCTTTACTTGTGCTTCTATTCTTTTGTATGCAGCAAAAGGATTTTGGATATGGAAACTCAATGCTTTGTTATGTACCCAGTTTTGATATTTCACCAATAAGCTTCATCTTCTAGGTGTCAAAACTTCCTCCATCAGAGTTAGGACTATCTTTTATGAAAAGGCTCTCCATTGATCTCCCAAAGCTATTAAGATTTCCCTTCAAGGACCTAAAGTTCTGATACCAATTGTTGGAATATATAGTCCACCAATATAACTAAGAGGGGGCATGAATTATTTATACAACTATTATCACAATTATCAACCTTATTAAATCTTAACCATATTCAAGCAATATAATCAGAAACCACAACAAGATACTCATGCACAATAACACCAAATATATTAACTAGGGAAACCCTTGATTAGAGGGAAAACCCCATTGGGGATGGTACCCACAAGATGATGTTCTAATATAAATATTCATTGTTAGAGGATTTGATGTACAAATATAAATATTCCTTGTTCGAGGATGGACCCTATTAGGAGTCTATAACATACATTTGATACATATCAATCCTTGTCAGGAGACTTTGGATCCCTATTAGGAGATTCCAACCCTGTTAAAAGTTGTGCCAACCCTGTTAGGAGTTGTAGAAGGCAGGTAGACCCACTGTCCAAATGGCTTCAAGGGTAAGACCAATGAACCCATTGTCTAAATGATCTTTATATTATTCCTTGCAGAATAATAGAATTGAACTATATTGCTCCTTTCGATCTCAATACTAGATCACAAAATTTGCATCTAATAACCCCTTGGATCACTTACTCACATTTACTAAATGCTCTACTCTTATTCGCACTTCTTTAATCACTTCACATACTACATCATACTTACAAACAAGGAAAATACTTTCATTTATACCATATCTTTAAAATAGTTCCCTGAGTCAACCTTGAGGCTTTCCTAATTAATTATAATGAGATAATTAATTATTTCATAACCATATAGCAGTGTCGGCTCATGGTCTATACAACTTCTCAAACGTGTAATTTTAGGATTTGCATACTCACGAATGTCATCATCAGACTGTCCTTTGTTACTGTCTAATTATGCATCTTCAAATTATATCTCTATTAGAAGATATAATAAGATCATCTGAAACTACTTTCCAGGCACTCTATCTCTGCACTGCTCTCTATAAATAACATATAACTTTTTTATATCTTTGACTTAGATTACGTGCACTTGACCTTGCTATCAAGACACAGTGTGGAATATGTCCTTAACTACGCATCTCCAAATAATCAAAACATTGTTTGTGCGACCACGATCTCTATTTGCTACTCTACCACTCATCACCAAATACTACTATGTTGACATCAATGACAAACACAGTCATGAATGCAACAAGTCAATTATGCTAAAAATCTCCCCAAGTGTTCTGGCAATGCTTAGGATACTCCCCCAAAGGAATACCATCAACATTCATGCTAACAAATCTTTCATTAAAAGTTACTATATAATTAGTAAAATAAAAATAAAAAATCTATTTAGATTTTACTCTTTTAATTTTAAACCAATGTACAAAAAAAAAAATTATTAATTATTAAAATAATATTGATAAGTAAGTTTTTTTTATCGGTATAAGGCTAATGTCAATATTAGTAACTTTAAACTTCTTTACAATGTCTTTTCCCTCATTCAATGTGCAGGAGGAAAAAGAATAGGGAAGAAAACCCCAAGTATAGCCTAGGACACTATCATCATGCCTACTTGTAAATGCAGATGTCTTGTCTTCTTATAGACAAGGACTTGAGAAGGCATTCATTCTCTTACATAGTGATGTATTGATTTTATCATTAATCCATTTACCTCATAAAATTGGGAATACATTTAGTCCCTTACAGAAAATGAAAATTTTATCAAAGTTATCCAATAATTTGTAGGAGTTGTCATATTTCCTCTTTATGCTCAAAATTGGCTTTGTATCTATGTCATTTTATTTGCTTCAACCAACTTTTGATGTTAATATTTTAAATCTTACAATTCCCTTATGGCTAAGTTCATTTTTAGTCCTTCTTAAGAGATATTAAGTTGTGCATTGAGGAAAAATGAAAAAAAATAGCTTATTTCATATTTATCATAACATAATGATTATTAATAGTAACAAAAATGCACAACTCTTTAATAACTATTAACATACCAATGACCTGGTTAATATACATGGTTAGTCACAATTTCTTGAGTTAATATTAGAGGGAGCTCCAATTTTACTTCTAATTGCTAGGTTAGTCATAGTAGTTTTTACTTTATTAAAGTTTCTACTAGACCCAAGTGTAGATATGACTTATGTAAAGTATGTTTTTTATAATGTTTGTACAGGTATGTTATTAATAAACTTTAATGCTTTATTGAATATTACCAATTTATTTCTACTTTGGTTAAGAATCTAACCATTTTATAGACACAACATACCAGAGTAATTTCATGTCAAGCTTTACTTAACATTTTGATATTCATAGTTAGAATTTACTTTAATGATTAACAATGAGCTACGTAAAGGATGGTCTAATTACTAAATGGCTAGATTTTTAAATCTAGATAATTTCTCTAATTGGTGGCCTAACATCTTTTAAGGGTTTCTCACAATTGAAGCATAATCCATGATTATATGTTTTGGTGCGGGTCAATTATGAACATTCATTTTGTCATTCAAATTATATATTGGCTATATGGTACTACATTTATCTTAATAGTTCGGTCTCTATTTCAAAAATTGAATTGGTGAATTAACCATAGCATGAGTTGTTTATGGCTATGTTAAAGATTAAGACCCTTTCTTTTATTTAAAAGATTAAAGATTTAATTTTTATTTTTAGCTTATAATCTGACCACTTGTGTTTGTGCTATCATAGTTATGGTAATAAGTCATATCCCTTATTAGTCCCTGCCTTATATAAGGCATGAAACTAATGTTCGGTTAGCCCCGTTACCTCAATCCCAATTAATTTTTGCTAAGGAAAATTAATATTGTATTCACACATTTATAAGGTTTGATTGTTTATATGAATTATGATATTGTAATTATGATGTTTTGATTGGCTTGAGGCAATTTTCCTAATGATATATCATTTTTTTTTGACATTAAAAAGGCAAAGGAAAAATAGGTCTATTAGAATATATTTAATATTCTTAAGAAACTCTAGTAACATGTAAAAAGAGAGAAAGTTAAAAAGTAAATACGAATAATTACCATATGCACGTGTGAGGATGACGATAGATTAAGAGGGCCAACTTGATGTTAGCATCACTATGGGCATTATATTCCGCTAAACATTAGTAATCCTCCATGAAAATCTTATTGTCTTTATCCTATTTTGTAGCTTTTTTAATAATTTTGCATTGGATTGGATATTCCTTTAAGCTGGGGATTATAATAGATAATGAAAATAAATTAAAGTGCTTTTAATTTTCTTTTGAGAGATGCCTCTAATCAACACATAATATGGCGGTGAAAGTTGGAAGTAGTTTTTTCAAATAATTATGGTGATCAATTTTACAGATTATACAATCGAATAAGAAAAAATTATAGATAAATATGTTTGATATTGAAATTTTATTTAGATTTTTTAAATTTTTTTTAATTTTAAATAGATAAAAGTATTTTATATCTGATTTGAATAATATAATGAGCATTTTAGATTTTTTAAAATAAACTATTTTTTATTTAATTATGATTCAACTTTAAAATAAAATACTAAAATATAGTTCAAATATTACAATTTAACTATTCTATAGTTCATACAAGGAAAACAAATTCATCATCATTCAAATTTAAAATTTCTTTAAAAGTTTTTACATCAATGTATTCAATATTTAATTCAAAATGAAAGTATAAAGGGGAGTGTTTTGTTCTCAAGTCCAATTTAATTTGATAACTATTTAAATTTGAATATGTATTTATTTAGAAGTTTTTTAATTTGATAAGATTAATGATAGTTTACTTATTTCTTAAGTTTGATATTGATTTTTGAAATTTTTTAATAGATCAAAATATTCATATACTCCCCTTTAAATAAATTTAAGAAAGTTCTACAACTATCATTGCTCTAGATTGGCTAAGTTTTGTGAATGAGAATGGCAATAGATGTATTGATTCACAAGTGGACATCTAATAATTGCAAGGGACTAGAAATTAGTAGTTAAGAGCTTTAATATTTTCTACACATGTCAAGGATGATCCAACATGTTTGCTTAAATATAAACTCGTAAGAAACTCATTTATCTTTCTTCCCTCAAGTTCGTTATTATTTAATAACTTACCTCTTTCTATCATATCATTCACTTTTTGTTTCATTCACTTTAAATATAACTCATATAACCATCTAGCCTAAGGAACCATAATCGTAACTCTATATATAACTCATCTAACAATCTAGCCTAAGGAACCATAATCATAATGCTTGAAGGTCTCCATCTAAGGCTTTGAAATATTTGTGATCTTATCTAAAGATTACTCTATTTTTAACCGCTGCTATTAAAAAATTCTTTAGGTATCTGTACATCGTGATGGAAGATATCTACCAAGGCACATCGAATTGAAATGTGACTGTAATTCCAACGGGTCTATAAGGGCCTGTTTGGAAACAGGAATACAAGTGGAATAGGCATATGTATATTCTTAAATTTTTGAATTCTTTGTTCGGATGCACCAAATCGGAATTGGAATAGGAATGAAATTGGAATAAGTATTCCAATTTTGGCCCAAAAATGAGCATTTGTTATTCTACCTAAATAGGTGGAATAGGAATACGTATTCCTATTCTTATTTTTTTTAATTTTAGAAAACATAAATTTTTGAGTCTGTAAATTCCGCATCAAATTCTCAGTGAACCAAACAAGAATAGGAATACATGACCCCATTTTCTATTCAAAAGTAAGTATCCGAGAGTAAGTATTCCTATTCTCATTTTTATATTCGCGTAGCCAAACAGACTCTAAACTAATTAAGAATAGGATTGATCTCATTAACTATTAATTGATATTCTTAATTTTATGAAGGTAAATTAACTTAATGTGATTTTATTGAAATTGAATGTCCTATTTAAACAAGTAGTGTAAAACCATGGCTATAAATGACAATGCATAACATGCAAACTCGTTAATTCGTTGCGATTTCCAACAGTAGTTGTAGATTGATTATAGTTTGTTGGTGGGTATGAGATTATATCTTTCATTTGTAGGTTGATTATAGTTTGCTGGAGGAACTAACACGCCATCGCGGACAGATAGGGGATTTGTATATAAAACCAACTAACTGATAGTGCCACAACTACAAATACGTTGCATTCATCATTGGGTTTTACAATCACCACTTTGCAGAAAAATGATTTGCTTAATTTCCAATTTGTGTTTGCTACTAATGCTTTAGATTTACAACTTTTATTGATCCCTCATTTAGAAAATGTTATTACTATTGGTCTGTCATTATATTTTATATCAACTTTTATATAGAACTAATTTTTTGATAGGTAATGGGCTGAAGTCTAGATTTATTATTATTATTATTTACAAAAATTAATTATTGTTATATATTTAGCTTAAGTAGACTCAAATCCAAGATCTCTCATATGAGAGGCTCACAAATGACTGGTGTGCTATAGGCTCTTGGCTATTTTTATATATAATTAATTAATTTTTAATATTTTTGATAAATTTTCATTATAAGTACACAATTTTTTAATCAAAATTAAGAGCACTGAAGAAAAAATCTACAATACTTAATATATCCATTATGTCCTAAAGATATATTAAAAATAAATTAAAATTAATAAATCATTTAATTATTTTCTTATAATATAATTTTGTAGAAAAATAAAACGATTAATTTGAATTAATATTTATTTACTCTTTTACATGTTAATGTGCAAATACATTTGTAACAAACAAATATATTATTACAAAAACACATTCATATTGAAAATATATTTATTTACTAGAATTTTAAAATAACATTTTTAATAATAATATTTTTATATTTTATAACTAAACAATAAAAACTATTTATCTATATGACTATTAATATTGTAAATAAAATAGTTACATGTATTTTCACATTTCAAAATTAAAATAAATTAATTTTTTTAAATACTAATTTAAAATGGTATTGTAAGCTTCATGTGTGTATGTGTGTGTGTCTAATTTCATTTTATTTTTAAATAGTTTTAAAAGATAAAGCCTACAAACTTTTGATTTTAAAAATTATGATTAGTTTTTCAAAGATTTAAAAATATATATTTGGATTACTTAAATAAATATAGTAATTGAGACAAGTACAGAAAATTGAATAATGATCATTAAAGTGAATTGAACCTTATATTTGATACTAGAATAGATCAATCATTCTTTACTCTACGTCTAACAAAAACTCTACATATAGCTAATGCTAATTAAACTTTAAACGAAAGTGAACCAAAATCCTATTCAAAACCATAAATATTTTTGAAAAATGAACTGAATAACCCCACTCCAAATTAAGTAAACTCTGTACGGATGAAGCCAAGGCCGACATAAAAAAAGATGGAAGAAATTACACCCAAATGATATCCATAGAAAAACATGTAAAATGCAAAGCAATCCACATCCTGGTATTCTTTAGAAGTGAAAGAATGGCAATCCTAGAAAGCAATACAATTCTTGTCTGAAAATGGATAGCAATCACAACGATGGTGAAAGGGATTGCTCTTGACACCATCACAATGATGTGAACTATTATTAGCTTTTTAACTCTTTCCTCCATCTTCACTTCGGATTCAATCAGTGGTTATTCAATGTCATTGATTGAAGGTGCCATCTACAAAATTGTTACCCATAAAAATTGTGAGCAATGATATTACTACAAATCCATTTTAAACCATTTCTAAACGCATGCAAAAGATGTGAGATGGTAATAGAAACATATACAAGCGTATTGAAATGGCTTGAAAAGCTTCAAATGTTAGATGCAAGCTAAAGAAGATGTAAAACTTAGAATATTTGTTTTAAAACAATGATGAATACCCATTAAAACATGGAGTAAATCAAATTTAGAGAACGCACTTCAAAAGGAAAGATGAGATGTAAACCTGCCTGAAAGAAATCCAAGACAACAAAAAAAAAAAATCAATTTGAAATCTTCAAAACTTAGAAAACAAGTTTGTTTACATACACTTGATAAACCAACTATCCTATTCCATTTTAATCAAAGTCCATCCCAAAATAAGATTAACTGCTTGCACCGCCTCTTAAAGGAGTGCAATGAAATGATTAATTGTAGCAATAAATAAAGCAAACATGCTTGAAATGCTCAATAATGCTTCTACAATCTCTAATGGGCTTGCAATATTCTTTTTGAATTTTAGTAATTTGTCATTTTGGTCTGCCACCATTAATACTATGGCAGGTTTCTATGAGGGGCTTAAGCAAAAAAAGGTGGTAGAAAAGGAGTGAGCTTATAGATTGCCCCCACCAACTTATGGTTGTTTGAAAAATGTTTTTTTGCCATTTAATAATTGTTTAATTTTGTAATTTTCTTAAGATCTAATAATTTTGGCTAAAAAATTGTTTCTTAACTAGGGGACATATATATCGCCATCCTTAAAGACTCAAAAACTAATGCACCACTTCCTTGAATGAAATGCATTTCAAAGGTGGGCCTCACACCTCTGCAGATATGTGTTGGACTAGCCTTAAATCAATAGCTAAATTTTTGTACAATGCATGATTAAAGCATCAAAATGGACATATTATTGTTTGACTCCAATATTTAATGCCTCTTAATATTTTGATTTTCAATTAATAAATACAATGAGACATTCTATATCTACATAACCCTTATAAATTTTGGAAAGGTTGGCAATCTCATATTGAAGCTTTAAAATCTGAAGTAAAAATTTCCAATCAATGGTTTATTGAAATCCAAAAGATCATTTCAACCACCAATACACTTATATTGTATTCTCCAACTATTAACGTAGCGATTCTACCCACTTTTTTATTATTAAAATTTTAGAAAAAGCAATATGGAATTAGATGAACATTTTAAATCTGATCTTCAACAACATCAGAAGTTTTATGTCATCATAGAAAACAAGAGGGAGGGAGAAAGTTTTCTTGATAGAAAAGGCGGGGATGTCAATAAAGAGCAATTTGTTTCTTTTCACTTGTGACAAATTGATTGTTTGATAGATATTTTGTTTTTTTAATCATGGAGGCTCCAAACATACTAGAGTGAAAGGAGTCATGTAACATAAGTTTCATGTTAGTAAACCTCTCGACGATTCATCCATGTGATTAAATGATATGTACTAATATAGAACAGTGAACACACCAATTTTTAACTCTTTAAAAACATCATTCATGTGTGATATTTGTTGTCAAATCTCCAAAGTCTGTAGAATAAAAAAGTAAAGATATAATTATTTTTTACTGTGTTCATTCAAGTTGGCCAAATTATTGCTGAGAAAGCTCTTCTTATACTTTGAGAGTTACGTTTAACTTATTATATGAGATTTGAGAATATAACAATATCTAAACAATGTGTGGTTCAATATCCCAAAATTTACTGTTACCTAATTTACATCAATAACTACTGCACACTTTTGTTTAAAAGAAACACACTCATAAATAGACATAATTTAACAATTTCTTTCAATTGTCATTTTACATTTTTAAATTAAAAAAAATTCCTTCCAAAACAATAAGTCTATATATAACTTGGTAATTGTGGTAAGAAATTTTATTACAATTAGTGTTAAGGTAAGATTTTTTTTTATAATTATGCTAAGAGTTAGAGTTTAATGTTAAGGTATAAGACTATATTTAGGATTATTTCTAAGGAGAGGTTTTAAATTATGGATATCATTATAGTTAGGGTTTAGTTTTGGTTTAGCTTTATCATTATATATATATATATATATATATATATATATATATATATATATATTTGTTAAATTAGTTTATATAGTAGAACTTGTATTCATTAATTTTAATAATATCAACTTTAGTAAACAAAATTTAATTCTTTATTTTGAATTATAAAGATTTAGATTTATATTAAAATAATATTGAAAATATACTTGAGAACGTTTAAAGTTCTCCAAAACATAATCAAGTTCAACAAAACTAAAAAATTATTCAAAACCTGGTTAGGTTGTAAAGAACTAATACATCTTTTGAAGAATTATGGGTTTGGTCATTTCCAATACCAAAATTGTTAGAGGAATAAATTTTATGCCCAAGATCTTACAATAGATTCATGTCAGATGAAATGGGATATGCATCCTAGTGAGAATAGTAAAAGAAGCGACACAGAGAAAATCAAAGGCATCAAGTACATCAACGTGGCACTATTTCACAATATGTAAACATGCACGAAAACATGATTATCACTACGATGATGGAAGTGACCTTATATATGTCCCAATGCATATTCTCCCACCACTTCTCCCTAGTTCCATTATGAGAAACACATTATTAGCAAGTCCACTATAAAGACCCTTGCTCAAACTAATCACAATTTGACCAAATTTTTTGCTTGTAATTTTGTCAAAAAAATCACATGCAACCCTGTGACTTGCTAATCTAAATGTAGAAATGTTATACCAATGATATTCAAGATTTTTACTATTTTCAAAGAGTCCTATGATGTTGAGACAAGGTCCTTGATGCAATGCAGATTTCTCTTTTGTATTCTGAAATGTAATAGATGTAGTATCATGTCCTAAATGTGTAGTTATAGCTCATAGACATTATATCAAATAATTGACATACACCCTCTGATTTAACATTCAATGCTTAAAAACAACAAGTGATAACTTTTAACTAATGATATGGTATTAAAAATGCAATTGTCTAACAATGAAGTTAATGCCAATGCCAAGACTTTTGGCTTACAACTCATTTAATAATTCCAAACAAGTCTGATACAAATTGTTCAACTACAGCAATTACCATGAATGCACATAAAATATCATTAAACTTGTATGAACCTGTTTGTAGATGGCTATAATAATTTTCTCCAATGCTGCCTTTCTACTTTGCTTTTTTCGATCTGCTTTTTTTGGATCTGCTTTTTCGCTTTGCTCTTTCGAACTGCTTTTTCATATCTGCTTTTTCAAACTACTTTTTCGAATTTTCTTTTTCAAACTTCTTTTTCGGATCTGCTTTCAAAAACTCAAACCCTCAGGTAGTCTGAGTATACAAATTAAGCTCAACTTGAAATGGTTGAATACCACTTCCAAAGTGCAACCCTTCAGAAGATCTTTCACTTCCTCAATTATGTAATCTTTAAGAGGTATCATTCTCAAGAATTATGTTGAATATTTGTAGACTATCAAGCTCCACAAATGCTCATAGAAGATGTAGTTGAGTTACCAAATCCCATGTGTCCAAATGGGAGGCCAAGCCCTCTATTTATCTACTTTCCTAAGAAGTTACTAAGAACTTCTAGAAACATCATTTTCTAAGAAGTTACTATGAACTTCTAGAAACATCCATTATAAAATCCCATTATAATCTACTTTTTTTTTATAATAAATAACTTTATAAAATAAAAGTGCAACTCAACTTAGAATTATAACATGTAGGCCCTATATAAGAAGTGATGATAAAATATAAATAAAATAATATCTCCAAGAGCCATCTAATCACCAAATAATGCCAAAATGACTCTCTCGTTACAACCACCCATCTACGAGAGTCTATGATAGACTGATCTAGCACACAAAATGATGCCAACCAAAATGGGGACATTACAGTTTGCCCTTCCTGAAATTGCTTGTCCCCAAGCAATGGCTAAACAACAAACTAGTCAATCCACCTGGATCCCAAATGTAGTCATGAACCATACTATTGTCAGTCAACGTAGGCTCCAGTGACAACCTCTAAAATATAACCAAGAGGAAACCATAAATGGATTGTGAACCACTGCACAACTGAACTCCAAATCCACTATTGCCACAGTCAAAAACCCATGAGACACAAACTCTCAAAACATCAAAACCCAAGTAGAGTGAGCAACTCAAACTGCCAACACCATCCACACAACCCACCATGTTATGCGAAATGCACACTCTAACTCTGCTACAATGGTGACCACTTTTGCATGAAACTACACCAAATATAGAGAATCCACACACTATACACTTACTACAATCAACACAACTCTGTATATCACTGGCCACTATCTCATAGCCATAACTCCCATGCATCGCTGATGGTGAATAGTCATCACATGATAAATAGCAAGAACTAGAACCCAAACCAAATCTGATGGCCATAAAGTCCTCAACACTTGGATCCAATGTAAACTGATGAACATACCCTATAGTATAATGTTGATTAAAAGAACTAACCTTAGTCGACAGCTTGCCATACATAGGTGATGCAACCCACTGCAATTAATCACTAACTAAGTTGGAACTAACTACTACTTCCAAAGTTATTGCCAAGGGAGTAATGTCACTAGCAGGAACCATGCCAACTGCCAACTCACCAACATCACACATGATCTCTGATGCAACATCACTAGTATCCTTACCATCTGTAGTAGAGACCACCACCAAGTCAAACATACCACCATGCTTAGCTGCAACGTCCAACTCAATTGATCCTGCCTCCAGTGGAAATGAATGAAACATGTTAATATTGGTATCGAGGATAGATATGTCCTCATCTCTACTGCCTCTATCAACCTTGACCATGGATATCCTCAGATCACTAGACACCACGGCCTGTGACTGTACAGAATTTGGTAAAGATTGAAGTTGCTCTAACTCCATGGTCACTTCAGCCAAATGCAAATGTGACTCCTCATAAGCCAACTTTGTACTCTCAAGGAACTCTGAAGTCACCTCAAGCTGCTGAGTAAGCTCACTCACCTCATCTTCCTTGACCAATAATGTGTCATATGTTGTACTGCCCCACTCCATAAGATAATCTCTGTCGGCTACCAACTGCATATAATTTTGTCTCAGAATCTAGATAGCCTCCCATAAAGAGTGGATTTCTATCAAGGAAAGATAATTTCCTCCCTGCTCATCACTAGTAGGCATCAAAGTACAAACTGCTACCCACTCTATATCATTATGCATGGTTAATCTCTCCATCTACCTAAATGAGATAGTCCTCACATCACCATTATGGATAACCTTCAGCACATGAGTCCTACCATCCACCTCGAATCATATCTCCATATCCTCCAGTCTCAAGGTAACCTCCTTCAAGGAATGTAGCCACTGCATCCCAAGTAATATGTCCATGTCACCCATGTTGACCACATGATAGTTCGCCTTAAACTCATAGTTGTTCAGGCGCAAAGGTAGATCTCGTACCATCCTGTCACAACGAAGAGTATATCCATTAGCTACCTTGACTCTCAGTCCCTTGAACTCCTCAGTAATGAGTCCACGCCTCTCCACAAATCGTGCATCAATGAAATTATGCATAGCACCTATGTCCAACAATGTAATAACCTTCTGCCCAACCAAGACTCCCCAGAGTATGAAAGATCCCTCTCTTTGGATACTAGATAGATGTTCCTTTTGTAAATGTAGCTCTGGTTCATTCTTTTACTCTACACTGTCTATCTCCTACTCACCCTCTACTTCATTAGGATCTTCATCATGGTGCTCTAAACTATCTGAATCTGAGCCCTTGTAATAAGCCCACATCGCCCAATTGGCCTTCCCTTTAGGCCTAATAGGATAGTCATGGCCATACTCATAGGGACCTTTGCAATAGAAGCATAGCTTCTTCCTACACAGGTCATTAAGTGTCTCACTGTCCAACCTCTTAATTTCCTCCTTAGGTAGGTAAGCTTCTCTATGAAAAGGTTTCCTGTCCTTATCTTTTCTTGAAGGGAAACTCGTTGCCTAGAATTTATTTTTAGACGCTGAAGAGGAATCCATGTCATGATCTTTCTTAATGGCTTTTTGCAAAGTGCAATGGTTGAGAGCTTTAATCCACCCTCTTAATGGATCTGCTAACCCATCCATAAATAGAACCAGTATCGTCTGTTCAGATACATCTATTACTAACACTACAAGTTTTTGAAACTCTGAAATGTATGTTTCCAATGATCCCCACTATTTAAGCTAAGCTAACTCCTTGAAATGGAGTTCTGGATCCTTCCTATCAAAATGTTCAATTAGTCTCTCTGTAAACTCCACATATGAGGTAATGTGTGCATGACCCATAGTGACCATACCATGATGCCACCACTCATGTGCTAGCCCATCCAGATGAATTGCTGCATACTTAACTTCTTCTTTAGGCATAGGGTTCAATTGAACGTATGTGTCAAGCTTTTGCACCCAAGCTCTTGATGTAGACTTCCCTGAGCCATCATAATATGGTAACTAAAGTTATCCTACTTTCTTCCATACCTCATAATTTTGGTTCCTATTGTGTCCATGTGGCATATGTTTCATCCGCACATCCATATACTCCCTAAAGGTGATTGCAGCAATAAAGTCTGGTCCTCCAGCTTCCCAATCTCTCCTCAACTGATCCTGTATATCAATGATCAGGGGCTCTAGTTCCGGCTGCTCCGGAGCTCTAGGAGGAAAGGTGGGAATCATAGGCCTTGAACTCACTGTCCTAGCTTGCTGGGGTACATGATCGAAATTGTTCTCAACTTGTTCACCTCCATTTTGTGTCCCATCCTGGTTATTCTTGTTCAGATTATTACCATTTGATTATTTCCACCACCCATGTCAGCATTCAACCCCATTTGATGAGCCATCACCTGCATCATTTGTCAAGGTGCTTTCTTCAAGCCATATAAACTTTTCTTCAATCTACACACTAAGTTTTCCTTACCTTTGACCTCAAATCCCTATGGTCATGCCATATATATATATATATATATATATATATATATATATATATATATATATATATATATATATATATATATATATATATATATATATATATATATATATATATATATATATATATATATATATATATATATATATATATATATATCATCCAAATCACCATGAAGGAATGTTGTTTTAACATCAAGCTGCTCCAAATGCAAATATTTAGTAGCCACAATGCTTAAAACAATACAGATAGAAGTCATTTTTACAACAAGAGAGAATATCTCATCAAAATCAGTGTCCTTTTTCTCTGCAAATCCTTTTACAACTAACCTAGCTTTAAATCTTTTCTTACCTCCATCCTCTTCTTTCAACCTGTAAACCCATTTATTCTGTAAAGCTCGTTTACCTATAGGCAACTTGCATAAATCCCAAATCTTATTTTCCAACAAGGAGTCCATTTCATCTGCCATTGCAAACTCCCACTGAATCTTATTATCCAACTAGACAAATTCACCATAACATTCAAGTTCACCAACATCTATTAGTAAAATAGAGCACAAAGAAGGAGAAAATATTTCTGGAGGTCTACTTAGCCTTGTTGATCGTCTAACATTCACTGGTGTGTGTGGTATTTTTTGTTGCAATTGTTGCACATCATGAGGAATTGTTGGAACATCATCTTTTGGAGTATCATCCAGCAGTACATAATCATCTTCTTTCTTCTCATGTCGCTATAACAAATCTTTGTACAACACTTTCTCGTTGAATATGACATCCCTACTTCTTAAAATTTTACGATTTTCAAAATCCCAAAGCCTATAACCAAATTCATCGATGCCATATCCAACAAATACATATTTCTTTGACTTAGCTCTAAGCTTGGTTCTATTTTCAGAATCTATATGAGCAAATGCTTCACAACCAAAGGTTTTAAGAAAAGAATAACTCACCTTCTTATCCACTCCATGCTTCCTCTAGAACACCATAGTCTAAAGGAGTAGGGGGACCTCTATTAATAAAATACACAACAATATTAATAGCTTCTGCCCATATGTTTAAGGGCAACCCAACATGTAACCTAATGCTCCTTACACACTCCATTATAGTCTTGTTCATGTGTTCAGCCACTCCATTTTCCTATAGAGTCCTTGGAACAGTTTTTTGTCTACAAATACCATTAGTGGAGCAATAATCTTCAAATTCATAACTACAATACTCACCACTATCATCAAGAGACATTTTAATTTCTTACTAGTCTCATTTTCAACCAAGCATTTCCATTTCTTAAAAGTTTGAAATACATCAGAATTCTATCCAAGGAAATAAATCCATACTTTTCTAGTTGCATCATCAATAAATGTAACATAATAATAAGAGCCACCAAGGGAAGATACTTGAGATGGTCCCCATACATCTATATGCACAAGCTCTAATCTCTCACTTTTCTTTTCCTTCCCACTCTTCACAAAACTCACTCTCTTTTATTTTTCATACACACAACTTTCATAGAAATCCACATTGACACATTTCAAACTTGGTAAAACTTTCTTTGAATAAAGTAATTTCATACCTTTCTTACTCATATGCCCAAGTTTTTTGTACCACAACACTGTATCAAAATCTACAACAATTGTTTATTCTCCCTACTTAACTGTAGCAACTGTTCCTGAACATTCATTTGTTTTTTTTTGAAATAATCAAAGTAGAAGGAACAATATGACTTGGACAAAGATATAGGGTGCCTACTTTCACACTTTTTTCTACTATAAGGGAACCTTTTGAAACCTTCCAATTTTTATCATTAAAAGTAACTACACAATGCTCATCACCGAGTTGCCCTGTTGAAATTAAATTCCTACTCAGCCTTGGAACATATCTTACCTCATGTAGTAGCCAATGATTCCCATTCTACAACTTAATCTTAACTTTTCCCTTTCCAACAATCTAACAAAGTTCATTGTCCCCCAAATAAACAAGCCCAAAATCCCCTTAGATATAATCAATAAAATAACCTCTATGAGGTGTAGCATGAAGTGAAGAACCATATTCTAAAACCCATGAATGATCAACACTTTCTAAAGAAAGAAGCAAAGCATCCTCTTTGAATTTGTTACTTACCACATTTTCCTCCTTGTTCCCTTCTGGTTTATCTCCTTCATTGTTCTTTTGAGTCCAATAATCTTTCTTATTATGCCTTGGTTTACCACAGCACCAGCAATCTCTTGGTTCTCTGGATTGAGACCTCTTTCCCTTTGACTTTCGTCTTGATTTCCCATGGTTTCTAGAATTGTTTCCTCTCTCAGTCATTCTGCCTCTTCTTTGTGTGTTTAAAGCACTTCCTGACGTAGATCCTCCCTAGGTTTTCCTACCAGTTTCCTCACTCAAAATAACACCAATCACATCATCAAATTTTAATGTATTAGATCTAGAATTAGAATTACTCACAACCATTACCAAGCCATTCCAACTTTCATGCAAAGAACACAAAATCAAGAGAGCCCTAATTTCTTCATCAAAATTAATATCCATAGAAGATACTTGACTAGTAACAGTATTAAACTCATTTAAATGATCCACAACCAATCCACCTTCTACCATCTTCATATTAAATAAACACTTCATGAGAAATACCTTATTTGAAGCGGAGGGCTTTTCATACAATTTCACTAGGGTTTTCATCAACTCTTCTATCATCTTTATTTTTGTAATATTAAATGTCACTAATGGTGTCAAGCATAAACAAATACTTCCAGGTGCCTTTCTGTCTAAAATCTCCTAGTCCTCATCTATCACAGTTCCTTGTTTCTTGAATTTTCCTTCTAAAGGCTTCCATAAATCCTTCTGATAAAGATAGTCTTCCATTTGCATCTTCTATAATTGAAAGTTCTACCCATTAAACTTATCAATCTTAGCTTACCCTCATTTTCCATTATTCTCACTCAACCATGAGACTTTCCTGTAGAGGATAACTGAAAAAATAACTTGGCTCTAATACCATTTTCTAGGATTAACCACAGACAGAAATAACAATTACATGCAAATATAAACAATATCAAAAAACATTGAATCACACAAAAGAGAACACAAGAAACCAAGATTTAACGTGGTTCACCCAATCCTTGGGCTACATCCACCAAAAAACAAGTCCAATATTATTACGATCAATGATTACAACCTAATTACAATCTGTAATCCCTTATAGCTCAATACCACCACAAGAAGCAATTTTTGCATCACATTATAAAAGATACCTAACCCTAAGCCCTTTTATACAAGTGTTTTTGCCACTTTGGGGTTACAACATGTTGACCATATTTACAGTACTTCCTTGATTAGTCACCACAAACTAATATTTATGTCTCTTCATATATTTTTATAGTTTTTCAATTTTTCGTTAGTGTCTTGTGAATTTTCAACATCATTTTTCACATGAAGATAAAAGATGTTAGATTCTAAAAAACTTGGGAAGATTCTCTTTTTCTTCTGTCTTTGTAAATCTCAACCTACTAGATTTTATCGCTTCCTTAAATTTCATATTTTTTTTGTTGCTTAGGCTTCAAGAAGGAAGTTGTAGAGTGTTTCGATGACAAGCTCACTGAATGCTAAGATGTCTTGCAAGAATGGAAACCAGTTAAATGAAAACGTGTAAATGGTAAATAGAAATTTCCATTGCGAATGGGAAATAGAATTAGCAATTTTGCCTATTGTCTATGAGGCACAAATTTGATGAGGAAGAGATTAGTAACCAACTTCATTTGGGTAATATTTCTTCTCTTCTGTATTTGATTACACATCTTTTATGCACAATCCCAGAGAAAGCCCCTTTGATGTTTGATACAAAATTATATGCAGGCACAGGCCACACATCATGCTTTCTATATGAATAAATGTTGAAATAAATGTCAGTTTTAAGTTGGTGAATTGAAATTTAAATACGCACCTTGTTTTTTTTTGTCTTCGACATGCCCTTGATTGTTCACAGTTTTGTGTTTGTTTAAACTAGTCATAATTATTACATAGTATCATACACAAATATGGTAGAAGAATCTATACGATGCTATGCAATATATTAACCAATTACAAAGTACCTCAGTTTGACAACCTTAACTATGACAAAAAACACTTGAGTTGACTTACAAGATCATGAATATCAATGCGACAAGAAAAAGAAGACCAATTATAGATTCAAAGACTACTTTCATTACTCTTGATAAGAGACTATGTTGGTCAAATAAAAAGTATTGACAAATGAGTGTCAACACACTTAACCATTTTCATCATACATGCCAAGTACACAATAGATGCAAAGCCAAAATTTTAATAGGTGCCGAGTCACAATTAGTGCTAAGCAGATTGCAATATAATATGTGCCGAGTGATCCAGGAATTATTCATGTGCCGAGCAATAGAATCATTCAAATGTCGAGCAACTCAAAACAACATATGCCAAGTAATATAGGTTATAATAGGTGCCAAGCAAACCAGGAAACATAGTTGATGCCGAGCAATCTAGAAACAGTATGTGTCGAGCATTAGTAATACTTCATGTGCCAAGCAACACAAGATCAACATAAGAGTTTGTACTTGCACAAACTATGATGTGAACCATTTTTTGGAGCCAACTTAGAGAAATTTCGAAGGAGAAAAAGGATAAGGACGAGTCATTTGCATTCCCTATGTAATTGGCATGCAACCAATTAGAAAAATGGTGAAGGCATGCAACTAATAAGAAAATTGCAAAGTATGAGCGAGAATTTGAGATTCAATTTGGATCATAGATCCATAGCTAACCCTAAGTCTTCACATTCTTTATAAGGAGAACGAATGCACCATTGTATGTATGGAAGAAAAGTAGCAAGGGATAGCTATAGTGATGGAAGAAAAGTAGACTATAGTGAAATTTCAGTGTGAAGAGAAAAGACTTACTGGAAGGGATAGCATTTATATATCTAGTTGATCAAAATAGAATAGGGGACATATTCAGAGATTAGATCTAGTAGAGATCAAAAGAGAAAGAGCAGATCAAGTACCTAAACCCAGCAATTCGAGATTGCATTCAATCAGGTCAAATGTTCAAATACTCTCTCACAATTGTATTAGAAGTTGAAATCCTATGGTGATAGGTTAGCTTAATAGCTAGGTAGGAGAGCCTTTGGAGAAGGTTAAGAAAATCCTATGTATTAGGTGGGTTTAATAGCCTTTATGTAAATCCTTTAACAAGGTGACACTTCTTGTAAAGTGTTTGTAAATCCTTTCAACAAGTCACTATTAACATAGTGTAAAGCCTTTAACAGGGAAAACCATCAGAAGTGGTTGAACTCATTACTGTAGTAAATTTTTGTGGGTGTCATCCCCACCCTAGTTTTACCTTCTTATTCCTGGAGGGTTTTTGGGTCACCAAAATCTCTTGTGTTATGTGTTGATGCATGATTTCATTGTATGGTTATGTTTACTTGCATGCATGTTAATTTCAGTTAAATATTATTAAGGGTTTTGAAAGGATAAAAATTGGTTACTTTTGATTGACCTGCCGCCGCCCCCCCGCCTCCCCCAGAAGTACTCTTCCTATTTGAACATTCTAATAGAATATATGAGAAAATAACAAGGGCTTTTGGTTATCAGACACAATACAATAGGGCAAGCATAACTCTTTGGGGATGTGTTGTAATGTGTATGGTTTATAGAAGATGCATTTTCCCAGATTTGGATTGCATTACAAGGTCAATGCACACATGGAGCTCCCTTTAGAGAATTATCCTATTAGGGTCAACAAAGATTTCATTTGCTTGGCCCCTAGCAAGCAACACAATTTTTATCTATTTTAGAAAAGGCGAGGAAACATGATTACAATCTAACACCAGTCAAGTCAAACAAAAAAGTAGTTAATTGAAAGACACTATATTTGGAGGGACAGTTAAATCAAATGCTAGATAGACATTGCCTATGGAATGAATTTGGACTAAACCAAGGAATTTCTACCCTCTACTACTATATGTATCCTGACAAATAGTAATTGGACTAAATAAAATTGAATTAGATGGGTCATCAATAGTGGAAAACAAGAAGCTATGATTCCCCATGACTGGTTTTCCTTTGTATGCATGGGCAACCTTGTAAGCTAGGATCAAATATATGTGTTCCAAAACAAAAGGCCTTAGGTTTCAAAGAAATAGAGAATATTGAACAAATATCATAAGATAAAATGATGCACACAACACATATTATAGTTGTAGTGGATTGTGACAAGAACTTTGCATTTATTGTCATTACATGTTTGGCCCATATATATATAAAATGATGCATACAACACATATTATAGTTGTAGTGGATTGTGACAAGAACTCTGCATTTATTGCCATTACATGTTTGGCATATATATATATATATATATAACAAGTCATATATTAATCATGGTTAGAGGAACTGTGAGCTACTTGGATCTTGAGTAATAAACATAAATACTCATAAATTTGATTAAACATTTAAAAAATATCGATATTCTAAACCACCAATGATATTTTCATGTATTCTATCTCTTAGCAATTGACTGAAAAAAGTGTTTAGTATAGTTTTGGGGATGAACTCCTAAAAACATTTTTTTTTGCTCAAGAAGCCATATCTAACAAGAGCTTTGGGTTGTAAAATTTGAGACTAATCTCCACACTTTTAATAACAAAAACTATACAACAATAAATTATAAATTACGATCAATCTGCCAATAGCACGAAACAATAATCATGCATATAATTAAGAATAAAAACCTTGTAAGAGTGCCATATTTATGTATAAAAGATGCTCTATTTTTTTTTAAAGAATGACAACTTACCAATTTTATTCCAGCATAGGAATAGATACAAGAGATAATTATCTCTAAAAGCATTTGCAAACCGAGTTCAACGTGGAGATGATACAATCTATTGCTACTAATAATAGTTCACATGCTTTGAAACCATATATAAAGTATCCTTTATTGTACTTGTCGTAAGGCAATACTATTGCATTCAGTTTGCACAATTATGACAATAGTGAGATTGTTTTCAACCAATGAACACTAACTATTTTTCTATAACTTCATTTTTTTTAAAGTTTGTTTATTTACTTATGAATTTTATATATGACAAAAATTATTTTTCTCAAATTCCATTGGCCAATTTCATTTGCTCTTATAAGACCCCTTTTTGTTGAAATATTTCATAATTCTATTTTTTCGGCAATATTTTCGGAGATGCATATGCAATATAATAAACATAAACAATAGATGATTATGTAGATAAAATATAATTTAATTCTAAAATAAATATAATTACTACAATACTTGAATTTTTTAATATAATACAATTTAATCTCTGCACTTATACATTCAACTAACAAAAAGAAATTTTGTCATTGATTTTGTCAATAGATCATAATACAAAGAAGCTAAAAAAATAATAATGAATAATAATTTTCTATAATAATGCTCAATAAGAAGTAAATTTATTAAAAATAAATATCAAATATTTATAATTTAAGAATTTCAATGGTAGAATAAAGTTATATAAGAAATATTTATTTGTATTAAGAATGTTTAAAATTATTAAAGTTGATTTTTTATATATTATTATCAAATATTATATTTCAAAAGTTCAATAAACTTTATTAGATAAATTAGAAAATGCTATGACTTTTATTACTTATTTATACCTAAGCATAAAATATTTTAAAATAACTCAGAAAATGCCATGACTAAATTATTTGTCTTTCAATGGTGACATCCCAATCAATCAAAAATAAGATTTATAGATTACTCATTGTTTCTAATTGCTTGATTACAATATTTATAACTTCAAAATAAATTATTTTAGTATAAATTTTGATTTATTATTATGTAAATACATTTATAGTTATTAATGTTATTCTTAATTAATTATTTTTTATAATAATTTTAAAATTATTTTTTAATATTTTTTATAAACACCCTCTCTTTCAATAGTGATATCTCAATCAATAGTGATAACTTGTATTTTATTATTATAGATTAATGATTGTTTCTAATTACTTGATTACAATATTTATCACTTTATAATAAATTATTTTATTTTATTAATATTTAAATTTAAATTTATTATTATGTGAATACATTTATAATTATTAATGTTATTTTTAATTAATTTTTTTAAAAACTAATCAATTAACTTTTATTACGGCAAGTACTAGCCACTATGTGGCACTTGTTATATGCCGAATTCCATAAAGACTACATTTTGAATACAATTTGAAGACTCGCTAACCATAGATCTAAGAATCAAACAAGCACACTAAGCATGAAATTTATGCAATATGCAATGAAGTATACAAATTGTAGTTACAATAAAAACTAACAGAAAAATAACAAGCTATGAACTAAAACATTTAAATTGGCCTGTACATATCATTGGCTAGAAATTTGCAAATTGTAGTCATTTAATGATGCATGATAATGATAGTAGTTGCATGTGCATTTTATTTTCTAAAATTGTGACTTTGCATTAAACATGTATAAGAGTTGAATTCCAAACATAATACAATGGATCAATATACCTGAGCTATCAAGAAATTATATTCTAAAATGGGAAAGGCAATGAAATGAATGACATCTAATGTAAATGAGATTGTATTTTGTTAGGTAAAATATCAAGCAGTGTACACCAAGATTAATACACAGAATGAACTAATTGACAACTAACATAAATTGGTTAGCATTATGTAGTTCTATTGCTAACTATATTAAACATCAGATGTCATTCAGAAGCAAGACAAGTATCTTACCGCTTTCTGAGCACTCTTCTTGCAGACGGGCATCCTAGTAAAATACCCTTTATAGATTGTGTTGATGGATGTCCTTTTAAGAGGTCAAGCCAGTCCTTGTGGGTTTCATGTGACAAGTATAACCTAAGCATTTCTAGTGGTTTGAGCTTCCATAATTAACTAATAAAAAGTTAGAAATAAAAAACTAAAATCATTGATTGATTATAATTCTATGACTATAATTATAATCACTAGGAGGTAATACTTGCATTTTTAAAATAAAGAAGGAATACAATTGTATTGTCATTAATTTTAAAATGATAAGGAAAATATATAATACGACTTGGGTGAGGAGATCGCTCCATGTTGTGGCAAAGAACTTCAATGAAACACCCTATGCAATATTGAAATAAAATTGGAAACCAGTGCCACATAATGACTTACTAGCCTGATTTAGTAATGAATTTAAATATAATTTTAATTTAAAAAATATATACATTATTTAACTTTAATAACTTATAACAAATTGTTGATAAAATAATTTAAACTTTTAACTAGATTGTATTTTTTTAAAAATAATTATTATAATAAAATAAAATAATTATTCAATACATTCAATTCTATAATATTGTGTGAAAAATGATAATATTTATGAATACATAACTGATATATAATATAGATAAAATTAATTATATGATATCATATTATATATTTATAATTTTTTAAAATATATATTGCAAACTAAAATAAGTTCATGTATTATATTTTAATAAATAATTAATATAAAATAAAAAATCTAAAAAAATCTTAATTAGACATAAAAATAAAATTTGTTTTCAATTTTCAAAAGATTCAAATATTGACATATTAATAATGTATAATGAACTCTTAAATTTGAAAGCACAAAAACTATACAATATTAATCCACTATTTATTTATTAATACAAAATAGTTATGGTGCAACAAATATTTGTATAGTGTCAATTTTATATACTTCTTTCTCTTATATGTATCTTTAATTACTCTTTCAAATTAAAAACCTATCGGCTACCCTTGCACCTCCTTTTGGGTGCAAGTGCTAGTTACAATGTTGCAAGCACTTTCTACTCACATCATAAGAGCTCAATAAGTTCATGTATTATATTTTAATAAATAATTAATAAAAAATAAAAAATCTAAAAAAATCTTTATTAGATATAAAAATAAAAGTTGTTTTCAATTTTCAAATGATTCAAATATTGACATATTAATAATGCATAATGCAGCACAAAAACTATACAATATTAATCCACTATTTATTAGTTCTTGCCATGGGCAGGAATACTTATGCATTCATGTCAGTGTTAATATGACATTAACACTGACCAATCAAATCAAAGAATTTAAAAGATTATATGAAACTTCAAATGTTTATATCTTTTTCTAATTTTTCATTATTTTATAAATCACATTTTTCATTCATTCTATTGGTCCATACTATTTTTGGTGGGGGAGAAAATTAATTTTTTTCAACAAAAATACAAATATTTTATAACAACTTCATCATGCATTGATGAATGCATTAAGTAGTAAAAGGTATATAAATTATTATTAGGTTTTTATAAACTATGTATTAAAATTAAATAGTTATAAGGCAAGAGCCTACAACACAACGGTAAATTGTGAGCCTCTTATCGAAGAGATCTTGTGTTCAAATCTACTCACACTTAACAAATAATAATAATAAACATAATAATTAATCTTGGCTTTGGCCTCTTACTGATAAAAAAAAAAAATTAAATAGTTATATTTTATTTCATATTTATTCATCAACATCAAATTTATATATTAGATCTATTTATTATTTACAAACATACATATTAAATTATGTAGATATTATTTCATAATAAAAAATTACTTAATTTTATGAAAAAATTGGAAATACAAAACATTAAATAGTAAACCTTGTAAAACTAGTAGTCGCATGCTTTTGTACATGCAACGAGTGTGCTGATAGGAGATCAGATTTAAGAGAAAAATGTAGAATTTACATTAAATAATGTAAATATTTTTTTTTTAAATGAAAATAAAAAAATAAAAAAGTTGAAGATGAAAACATAGATATAAAATTTACAATATTTAGGAAATTTGAATATTGCTTAACAAACATGTTCAATAATTTCAATATTTTATAATTAAATTCAATTTAAAAAATATGAAAAAAAATCATCAAAAAAAACCCATCAAAAAAATTATTACGAAAAATTAATAAGAGAAATACAAAAAAAAAGAAAAATAGCGACATCTCTAACAAATATTCTATTGACTAAATAAATTATAGAAACTGAAAAAATAATATTTAAAGAAAAAACTAAACTAATATAAAAAAAATAATTTAAAGTAATTTAAAAATTAAAACCTAAATCAATTAAAAAAATATGAGATCACAACATAATCTAATGTGGAGATCACAAGTAATTGTTTTTTAAATAAATAATAAAAGAAATTTTGTAGAATTAAAATTTATAATCTAATACCATTTTGTAAGGAGTTTAGTCGCTAGTCCTATAGACTGTTGTGGTCTCATAGATGTCATTAAAATCTTTCATTCATTCATTCAAATCATAAAAGATACAAATAATTTTGTCAAACAACACAACTCAAAGAGATGTTGAGGCATGGACTTCAATGATTGCAAGATTTGCACAAAATAAAGGCTTCAGGTCAAATCTTATTTTGCAAGTGTGAATTCAAACAAGAGAGCATAGTGTCTTGTTAAAAATTCAAATAAACTCTTTTATCACTATACTCAATGCATGATTAGATTTGACTCGTCTAAATTTTATAATGACGATTACAAGTTTAAATTAATTTGTCAGTGTCATTATTGATAGCTATTAGTCTTCAGGATTTGGGTTTTTTTGGTTCTATTTAACAAGTGTGTCCTTTGACTCATTTCTTATATGTTCTGGTTGTTAAAGGTTTTGGATATTTGCTAACAAAATCTATCTTAACGAGGTGGTTAGGGGGAATTTCCCTATCTAAGCCACCTTTATAACTAGTCAATGGTTATTTTGTGGGTGATTTTTTTCTCACCGCGATTGAAGATGAGTAAAACATCAAGGATGTCCTTCACTGTCTTGATCCCTTTTTTATTGGCCTTTGGTTTTTCCATTCATGGGCATAAAACTTGGTGCTATTAGCAATCCTTTCTCATGTCTCCATTTTAGATGCAACAATATGGGTGGAAGTGGATTGGACATAGAGAAATATTTTATTTTTTAGGAATTCTATTTGTTTTCAAGGGCTTTCCTTTGGACTAGTGATAATGATTATTCAAAGCTGAAGATAGAAAACAAAATCTTGAAGCATGAATTGAAGATTACGAATCTGAAGTTAACATTGAGAAATGATCCTAGCAAAGTTGAATATGATTTAAAGACAAAATGTAGATATGAGAGAAAGTCTAGCAAAGAAAACATCTGAATTTGAAACATTGAAAGAAGATCATGAAGAACTTTATATAAGTACAATACTATTGTGAAAGGCAAATCAACTCAGTGCAAGCAACAACTTGAGAAGTTTTATTCTAGAAGAGAAAATCTTGATGATTCAATGTCAATACAGAGACCTACTTACGATAGGACTAGTCTTGGTTATCTAATTAACATGTCTACAAAGAAACCTGAGATTAGATTAGGTCCAAAAGAAAAAGATAAATTTGATGATAAGATTCAATCCAATCAATTTTCTAATAAATCCAAAGAAGTTAAGTGTTTTTTATGTAATGAAATAGGTCATATGAAAAGAGATTGTACAAATAAGTCATTTAATCATGTTAAGGACTTTTATTGTCATAATTGTCACAGTATGGGTCATAATGTAATTGATTGTAAGAAACCTAAGTATGATAATGATAGAAGAAACAATAGAATGTCTAGAAATACTAACCCTACAGATAGAAGAAGATCTAATGAAAGGACATCAAGTGAAGGAAGACCTTATGAAGACAGAAGATAGATTGTGTGCTATAAGTGTAACAACTTTGGACACATTGCTCGGAATTTTCATGCACCTAATGATCAGTTGAATCCTAGAAGCAAAGCACTAGTATGTCAGTTATGCAACAACTTCAGACATACACTGAAGTACTGTAGAATGGATAGAAACTTCAGAGATAGAAGAAACTTTGGGAACAGAAGGAAAGATGGAAAGAACGTCCTAAATGACACAAGGAACCATGAAAGGAACTCCAAAACTAACAAAGACAATGATGAACAAAGAAAAATTGTTAGTGAACTTCGAGAAGAACTTAATGAGGCATTTGTAAAAGGAGTAGATATCTCAAAGGAAAAGCTAGATGACAGTGAGATAGGAAGATGAAAGTCAATTGTTGAGTTTGATTCAACTAAGTTGAATTGAGCTTGTTCGCAGCATCAAAATTTGAGAACTTCATCCAGAAGCCAAATTAGAGGTAGCGATGTTGGGAAAAGGTGTATCCAATTAAGTTTAGATAGTACCTAAGCTCACTTGTAATTTGGAGCTTATTTAAACAAGTTATGAAGGAATTCAGAGTTACTGGTATTACAGTAAAGGTCAATTTTGTAATAGAAGATGAAAAGTATGTTTTTACAGAGAATTTTGTGGATCAAAGTCTTTTAGAGTTTTTTCATGATGGAAAATAGCTATGGTAAACCTCGGTTGGAATTAGAAGATCAGACAAATGATCTTGAGTAGTTATTTGATTACAAAATGTAATTGATAGCTTTTTCGTGATTACAAAGCACACAATTAATGCAAGTTCAAGTTGATGGAATAAATGGAGTACATAATCAATTTTCACTTCGTTGCGAATTCATCCAAAGTGAAGAGCACTTAGAAGCAACTTGTCAGAGTGATTTTGAAGCAAAATCTATTTTTGGAAAGAGGTATTTTATCATTTTTTTCGCAAATTTGTTTGGTAAAAGTTCTTAATTAATAGAATCATGGATATATTAGTAGTGCACAATGTTGAGAATGAGGATAGACCTAAGTTGAAGGTCGTTTCCATAAAACCTACTAAAGGAAACCCTAACTCAAGGTTTTTTATCACTCTGAACAATGTAGTATATCTTGAAGATGTAGGAAGTTATCTGAATGGTAAATTTGAGTCTATTGGCAGTGAATTCATGAACAAGGATATGGAATTAGTTTTCAATCATGACATGACTATGAAGCCTAAATTTGAACATTTAAGGGAACTAGGCTTGTCCAAACATCATTTCTACCATGAATTGGACACAGATCATATTGAGTAGGATACATGATAGAAAACTATGGATGCAAGATAATGTAGGTGATATTTATGCCAACCTTATTCATGAGGTAACTGGTCTTAGTAAATAAGGTAGTGTACCTATAGGTGAGAAAATGGTCAAGAAGAAAGTTGAGAGTTATACTAAAGTAGTGTATAATGGAAAGGCTATGGTGATTAGCATCATCAAGAAAGATGATGTAAGACTTTTGAGTAGAATCATTTCCTATTTTGTATGTGCAAGCTCAAAGATTGATTAACTTACAACAGGATTCATCTATGCAGCTTATAAGATATATTTAGAGAAGGAACAAGTAAATCTTAGTGAAATTATGAGAATGCACCTCTTAGAGAACCTAGAAAAGATCAAGAGGACAAAGAATGGGTGTTTAGAGTTCAACCATTAATCAATCACATATTCTTTCATTTACTTAAGGTATTTCCTTATATATTAGTCATCAAGATAATGAGCAATGACAAATGGACACTAGAAAAGATTATAGAAGTATGCAGGAGGCATCTTGTAGATAAGATATTGGACAGTGACAACCTGATAATGAGAACATTTTAGAATGAAATGAAACAAAGATTCAGAATTGCATCTACAATTGTAGACAAATTTATGGAAGACATTTGCATTATGGTTGATACAAATTTCATCTATATTCAAGTAGTGGAACCTTAGGAAATAGTTATTAATCCCTTGGGTTATGAACTGAATGATGATACAACAGTTAGTTATATTGATTTATTATTGAAATCAAAGAAAGATAAAGCAAAATATAGATTTGGTACCTATGATGAGATTATTGAGTTAGCTCATTAGGAAACCTTGGACAAGGCATCACACAAAAAGATAGAATCTATTGTGAATAAAGCACTATCAGAGGCTAGTATGATAGAGAGTGAGTTTGAGGCTATAAGGAAAACTATGAAGCAAGGAATACTGAATGTACAACCTTTGTTAGTATCTGCTACAGAAACATCTTCAGAGAAAAGCATTCTGTATGTAGCAGTGTCAAATGTGCAACCTAGTGAGCCTAAGAGAAAATATGAAAGATTGGTGGAAGTAGTGACTACTAAGACAAAGTGGGTAAAACAACAAGCCACTGAACTAGATAAAAGCCAGAAAAAATTGTTGGAAATTGTTGATTCAAGTGATGAAGAGGAAGAAGAACAAGAAATCAAGCAAGCAGAGAAAGTGACATTATCAAAGCAATCAACAGGCAAAGCTTGTCAAGCTTAGAAGCCGAAGATAGAGAAGATCAACACAACTATTGCTAATGAAGGTAACTTTGTTTAGATTAACAAATTTTATGATTTTTATAACAATTTTGAGAAGGACTAGATTGATATCTCCGCTATGAGATACATTATAGCAAACAATCTAAAATTAAAGGATATTGAGGGTGTAGTAAACTAAAAAGTCTATAATAGACTTATTGAGAAGAAGGCACTTACAAGAGAAGAAGATCTAGAACTTTGGAAGTCTATGCTTAGAACTATTCTCAAGATTGATGACAAAGAAGAGATTAAGAGATTGTTGAATAATCGTGCACCGTATTTGAGCAATAAAGTGAGACCATTTCTATTTATGGTGGGTGAAAAAGATCAACTAAGAAGTGAGACTATGACAGCTATTGGTCAAATGTTGACATAGTCAAAGGCAACATCTCCTCTAGCACCTAGAATCTCAAAAGTGTCAGTGAGTGGTGACACTATGCAAATTGATCAGACCAATGTTACCATTAACATTGATGGTACTAATCCATTTGAAGGTTTCAAACTTAATGAACCTAATACCGAGGATATTAAAGACAAATTGAGGAAAATTGAAGAGGAGAAGAGGTTACTTGAAGAAGAAAAGAAGAAAATAGAAGAGACCAAGCACAAATTGCTTGAGGAAGAGAAGAAAAGAAAGGAAGAGGAGGAAAAGAAGAGAATAGCAGAAGAAGAAATGAGAAAGAAAATAGAGGAAGATGAGAAGAAGAGATTGGAAGAACAGAGAAGGGTAAAAGAGGTAGCTAAGAAACAAAGGGAGGATGACACTAAACCATTTAGTTCATCTACTCCAATCTCTCTTGCTAGCCTAACATTTGATGATGATGATCAAACAGATTTGATCTCATCCCTATCAAAGCTTATACAAAAGAATAGAATAGTGAAAATCTTATAGAGAACCTTGATGGAAGTTACTAATAGACTACATAGTACCTTGGCAGTGCAGCACATAGAATTAGATTCTAAACAGAGGGCACAAGTAGTGCTAAAATCATTTGATGAAGAATTTACTAACTTGTTAAATGTGGCAGAAGAAAAGGCACATATTTCACATGATGCTAACTTGTTTAGCACCATCTGTCAGAACATTAAGAATGATTTGATTAATCTTGATACTTGTATCAAGGAACTTTAGAAATGTCAATAGGATGGGAAAACTTTATATATCAAGTGTACTTTATCATACAAGCTTCCCAAGGAAATCAACAGCCAGATAGAAGGAAAGATGAGTGAGCTAGAGGCTTTCTGACTGAACTGACAACTTTTCTAACCAATTGACAACTTTTCCATTAAAAATTCAATTTATGGGAACAAAGTTCCCACAAATAGCCTACCAGCTAAATAAAATATGATAATAACATTATTTTTACTTATTGTAATAAATATCTTCTCAAATTATAATTTTTAAAATATTATTTTAATAAAAGTTATAATATATTTTTATTGACATAATATTTTCTTATATACAAATTTTCACAGATAAAACATAATTTTTTTAAAAACAAAGTTCCTTAAGATTTTGATATGTTTAAGTGTTTGTTAATTTATTAATAAATTTTAAAAATGTAACATTCAATTATAAATCAAAATAAAATAAAATAATAATAAAAGTTTCTAATTCCTTACATCGAAAGTTAAAAAAAAACTAATAAAATAATATAAAATATATTCAAATTTATTTTTAAAGTAAAAATGATATTTCTTATTTTAATAATAATATTATATATTTACCTGTGTAAAATTAAAGAATTAATTTTATTTATAAAATATTTTTATATTTCAATACATTTCATTTTTCCTTATAGAAATGTGAGTTTAATATAAAAATTAAATTCTTACTTTCATTAATTAAAATGTAATATATTTTAATTTTTTATTATAACTATGATTTTATTTTAACTATTTGTTTTATTAGGAAAAATAATTATATTTAATTCTCTCTCTCTCTCTCTCTCACACACACACACACACACACACACACACACACACACACACAACTTATGTTGTTATCACTCTATCTTATGGTTTTCTAGTAGCATGCATGGTATGCTTAAACATATAATGTGATACTCCAAATGTTTCATCACTTCTTCAAGTTCTATAATTCAAATAGTGGTATGGATATCTTTCCTCATTGCACATATTTTAAGTTGTCAATGTAGAAGGTCATATGTATTGATCATAGTATGATATTAAGTACTTAGTGCCATATTGGGGACTTTGGCTTCTTATTCTTGGGCTTAAATGCCCAAAGATATAATAATATAACATGAAAACTTAACAACAAAATATGAGCCATCTATCAGATCACAAGTGCATTTCTAGGACGAGAATTTAACAACAAAATATGAGCCATCCTATCACATCACAAGTGCATTTCTAGGACGAGAATTTAACAACAAAATATGAGCCATCCTATTTGATCACAAGTGCATTTCTAGACAAAAATTAATGCATTCACAATGTTAATTTAAAATTATTTAACTTTATTCTCACTCATCTACACCTTTACAACCATTATGCATTAGGCAGAAACTATGACGCATTGCGTCTCTTGTTTATTAATACAAAATAGTTATGATGCAACAATTATTTGTATAATATCAATTTTATATACTTCATTCTCTTATATGCATCTTTAATTACTCTTAAATTAAAAACCTATGGGCTACCTTACACCTCCTTTTGGGTGCAAGTGCTAGTTACAATGTTCCGAGCACCCTCTACTCATATCATAAGAGCTCTTAATTTCCTTGCATTAATTCCCAATTGGACCTTATGTACGATTGAGCCTTTCATTCTAGGGTTATTAGGGTTTTGTTTCAAACCTTTTTGTATCGGGATACGAAATTTTATTTCCTTTTGACAGAGGAAGGAAACGGAGCAACTTTACCAGAAGCGGCGGAGCTGCTGTAGTACTCCAGCGTGTGGAGACCGAGAGGCTTTCAACTATTTACAATGGTAAGCTTTCAATCTGCTATGTAATCCTGTTTTCCTCTCCGTCCCTTATAGATTTATCTGTTTTCGATTGATGCTTTTCTACTTATATTTTTGGAAATGAAAAACTACATTACTGTGCGCTAATATAAAAATATGGAGTAAGGCGGTTTCGATCCTGTGTGGATTTTGGGGTGTTTGTATTGTCAGTTGTAGACTCCATTTTATTACAGGAGTTTAGCTGAATGTTTTCGTAATATGCAGTATTATTGTATTATTGACGAGCTTCTGTTTCAAAGTCGCCACATTTGGGACTAGTTTGCCAGATTCTTTCAGCCACACCCATCCTTTTACATCCTCTCCTAAAATTCTGACGACCCGTGTCAAGACGTAGACTATTGGTCTGTGTGTGGAAATCTTGCTCTTATATTGTAGCTTGGACATTGCCACTTGTCATCTTTATATCTACTTTTTTGTATGGCAGATCGATATATTCCTCCTTATCTTCGCTATCTGTATGCTAGCTGTTTGAATATTGATAGTTGAGAAGTCAAGCGAAGCACAGGATGGCGAGACACTTCAATCGAACCTCGTGTTCGAAGACTGCAGTGGATTTATTTTCCGTTGAAAATGGAAATCGCCAGTTTTCGCTTCTTTCCAAGGGATTGGCACTCGTTATTATTTATTCTCCCATCATAAGTGGTATTAGGAATAGGCACGTAAAGCAATTTTGTCAGAAGATTTTCAGCTTTGACGAAATCTCATGAAGTTCACTGCACACAGGGTATTGTCTGCTGCTTGATAATTATCAAAGCAGCTGTAAAATGTATTATAAAGCCTAATTTAGGCTGTTGTATCAGTCCCAAGCAAAGTCATTGTATTCTTTGAGTAGACCACCTTTTTAGATTTAGGTATCTATACTTAAGTTGGACCAACAGAAAACGTTCAAAGACGATCTCCTTGGCAAAGTTAACTGATTAAGTAGATTAGGGTGGTGGTACCAGCCTTGAGAAAAGCTGAGGCTTAGAAATGCCAAAATATTCTTTGAAACAGTAAAGTTGGGTGTTTGTGGCATTCTTGAGGAAATCCGAGGCATAGAAAAATAGAGGTGTTTTTTGAACCAGTAAAGGAGGATGGTTGTAGCAATATTGAGAAAAACTGAGGTTTTGCCAGTAAACTTAGTTATGACATTCTTCAGAAAATTGGAGGCATAGAAAAATAGAGGTACGAGCCAGTAAAGTAGGATGGTTGAGAAAGCTGAGGTTTTTCCTGAAGCAGTAAATTAGGATAGTTGTAGCAGTCTTGAGAAAAGTTGAAGTGTTCTTTGAGTCATCCAATTACATAGGTTAAGGTGCCCATCCTACTGTCAATTTTGTATGATCAGAGTTGAGACAAAGCTGAAATATCAGGTACAACAATGGACACAAAGAATTACCCTAGAAAACCTTCCAAGTTGAGGGAGAAAACCCAACCACCAATATATCACTTACATATTTAATGAAAGAGTTGAAGAGTACTTTATAATTTTACCCAAACACTAGGTTAAACTGAAGTGATGACAATAAGACTTATCAATGTACAAACAATAATAAATTCTCAAATAAAATCAATTTGTAATATGAATGCGAATTTCTCCTTGAAGTGTAAACTCATCTTGCCCCATCATTGTGTTAACGTTAAAAAGTGAAACCTCTTTGTTGTCTTGATGTTACAGAGTGTGATTTTATGTGAACTCCTACCATGATGCTACAAAGTTAGTCATTTAATTTGAATTTAGGATTGACCCTTCATTGTCTTGATGTTATATAGTGAGATGACTTTATGTGAACTTTGTCGTGATGCTACAATGCTATTTATTTAGTTTGAATTCAGGAGGGAAAGATGACACTGCTGCTATAACATCGACCCTCCCTCTTAGCTAGGGAGGTATCTTTGTAGAAATTAATTTCACGGAGTCTCCCAACATGGCACCTGCAACAATTACACCCACTTGTGAAAAAATATTTATCACAAAATCTCCCAATGTGATAATGTCATGGAGTCACTCAACATGACACCCATAATGAATACAACCATTTGTGGACAAGAGTTTTTGATAGAATCTCTCAATGTGATGATGTCATGGATGTCAGTTAACATGTCACCTACAATGGCTACAATCATTCGTGTAAAATAATTTATCATGGAATCTTTCAACGTGATAATGTCATGGAGTCGCTTAAAATGACACCCACAATGGTGACAACCATTTGTGGAAAAGTTTATCACGAAATCTCTCAATCTAATAATGTAATGGAGTCGTTCAACATGACACCTTTAATGGCTACAACCATTTGTTGAAAAGAGTTTATCACAAAATTTCTCAACGTGATAATGTTATGGAGTCACTCAACTTGATGTCCAACATGGCTACTCCTTGTTGGAAGATTGGTTTAATGATGATATGTTACATTCATGACTGAGTTTGTCATTGATGTCAACATAGCATGTTTGATGTCTCCTGTGCTATCTAATAGAAGAACAACGAAAAGATCAAGTTGGTACGGATGGCTAGTTGAACATGATAACCACTCGAGGTTATGGGAGATACCTGTGAGTATCTGGTATATGCAATTAACGTCGGAAGCTGAAAGGATAAGTCTAGAAGAAGTTATGTAAGTTTTGGTGATGTTTGTTCTGACATAGAGGTTACAGAGGCATGTTCTGGTAAACTTGTTATATCTCTTAGTAGATTTTGATATCTTGAGGATCAAGGTTAAGGACATGGAGAAGACATGTTGAGGATGACGTGGCTAAGCTTACTCGTCATAATATTATGTGTACGAAAAGTTATTCAAGTTGCAAGGCGGAAAATATGTGTGATCGCTAAGCGTAACGTGTTCTTAATGTGGTCCTATAATAATTAATTGAGAGGGACTAACAACCGGCTTAAGGAATTGTTTTATGGACTTGGTATAAATGAAGGATATTTTCCTTTATCATGGGAAGGATAGATGAGAAGTGTGAATGTTTGGAAAGCAGTAGAGAGTGTGGAATGCGAAGTTAAGCAAAGCAGTGTGTAAGTGAAGGAAACTTCATTGCCGAGGTTTTGCTGAGTGATTCGAGGTTTGGTATTTGGATCCGAGGTTCGTGCCCTAGCCTACAAGGTTTGACAGTGATTGGTTTGGTTGATAGGACAAAGGAAAGAACAAGCAAGTGAGACAAATAATAGTAAATTACTTGTTTGAGTAGTGAGCTTTTCTTGTAGTTGAAATTGCATGTTTGGGAAGTGGGCTCTTCTTGCATACATTGTACCACAACTCCTAATAAGGTCGGAATCTTCTAACAGGGATTCAAAGTCTCCTAACAGGGACTCACTGTACTAAATGTCGTAATAGACTCCTAACAAGGTCCATCCTCTAACAAGGAATATTTATATTAGAACATTATCTTGTGGGCATCATTCCCACTGGGGTTTTCTGTCTGATCAAGGGTTTCTCTAGTCAATATATCTGGTGTAATTGTTTATGTGCATCTTTGTATGGTTGCTATTTACTTTGTTTAAATGGTTAAGTCTAAAAAAGGGATAAGTGTTTTAATTGTTGGATAACTGATTTGCCACCCCCTCTCAGTTATCTTGGTAGACTATTGTTTCCAACAATTGGTATCAGAGCATCAGGGCCTTGAAGAAAAAGTTTAACAGCTTTGGGAGATCCATGGCGAACATGTTCAAGAAAGATAGTCCGAAGTTCGATGGAACAAACTATGACAGTTGGAAAGAAAAGATGAAGATACATTTGTTGTGTATGTGTTTGGGTTATTGGATCTTGACAAAAACAACGAAGACAAAAATTGAAGAAAAGGATTTGGAAAATTGCACCCAGGCAAAAAGAGATCTTTTCATGTGTGACATGAGCTATAGAGAAGCACTATTAATTGCACTTCCTGAAATTGAGTACAATCAGGTAAAAACACTTGTTACTTCACATTTGATTTGGAGAGCTTTGGAAAATAGTTTTGAAGGTGATGAACACTCTAAGAAGTTGAGGCTACAAAATTGGATTTGTGCGTTTCAAGATGCTAAGATGATGGAAGATGAATCCGTAAGAACATATATAGGTAGGATATCAGAAATTACTGTAGGTATTAAAGCTCAAGGAGGAACCAAAGACGATGATGAAGTTATATGGAAGATATTGAAGACTTTAACGCCACCATTCAAGTCAGCAGTTCAGATGATACAGTTGTTGATATCATTTACCAAAGATTTCACAAAGGAGACATTGCTTGGAAGACTTGAAGCAGTGGAGAATGAACTTAGACAATCCGGAGAATTGACCAGAATAGAGACAACTTTCAGTGCCTTAAGTATTCAACTTAACATATCAAGGAGCACAAGTGCTAGAGGAGGTTTTGCTAGCAACAACAGATCTGAAGAAGACATAAAGATTGATGAAGCAGTAGCCCTTCTGTTAAGAAGAGAAAAAGGAGGTAAGAAAATGTTTAAATGTTGGACTTGTGATGAATATGGTCATTATGCATCTAAGTGTCCTAAAAGGGAGAAAAAGTATAAGGGAAATCATAAGTCTAGAAAATATAGAGATTGTTTGTATGCAAATGAAGATTATAATTCTGATGAACAAGCACTAAGTGCTAGTGATGATGAAATTGGATTTGTGGCAATTAAAGAAGAAATTCTAGAGAAGGTACCTTTGTTCTCATAGGTTGAGAAGAAATCTAATTGGATAATTGGAAGTGGTTGTTCACATCATATGATTGGTGACATGAACAAGTTTGTTGACTTCAAAAGTCAGGATGGAGGAATTGTCAGAGTTGGAAACAATGTGGTATGTCAAGTAAAAGGTATTGGATCTATAACTCTTGATGGTAAAACTAGCACTGAGGATGTATACTTTGTTGATGTTTTAAAGCACAATCTTTTAAGTGTTGGACAACTGGTAGACAAAGGTTATTAGTTGCAATTCATGGAAAAGACATGCACAATCAGAGATAAAGATGGAAAGGTAATTGGAAAAGGAACTAGATCTAGAGGTAATGTATTTCAGTTGAATCCTACTGAAATGACATGTTTGGTTGCAAAGATAGATGATAGTTGGTTATGGCATAAGAGATTCTGTCATATAAACTTTGATAGTATTGTAAGAACAAGTAGAATGTTTGTTGTTAGAGATTTGCCAAAGATTGTAAAGCCTACTAACACAATTTGCAAGGAGTGTGTTTTGGCAAAGCATAATAGAACTTTTTTTCCGAGCAAGAAGTTTACCACTACAGCGAAGTTTGAGATTGTACACATAGATCTCAGCGGTCCTACAAAGACTAGAGGATTCTATGGTGAAAGGTATTTTATGATTCTAGTTGATGATTTTTCTAGAATGATGTGGATTGCATTCCTTAGAGAGAAATCTAAGGGATTTGACAAGTTCAAGATATTCAAGAATAGAGTTGAGAATGAATCTGGTATGAAGATTAAATGTTTAAGATCAGATAGAGGAGGAGAATTTACTTCAAATGAGTTTAACATGTTTTGTCAAGAAAATGGAATTAAAAGACAACTATCAGCTCCGAGAACCCCTAAACAGAATGGCGTTGTAGAGAGAAGGAACAAGTCTATTACAGAAGTTGCAAGAGTTATGTTAGCAAAGAATGATGTATCCAAGATATTTTGGAGAGAAGCTGTGAATACAACAGTTTACACTATGAACAGAGTACAAATTAGGAAGGACACAAACAAGACACCCTATGAACTGTGGTTTGGTCACTCATCTATAGTTAAGTACTTTAGAATATTTGGAAGTAAGTGTTACATAAAGAGAGATGATGATATTGGTAAGTTTGATGCTAGAAGTGATGAAGGTATGTTTCTTGGTCATTCATTGAAAAGCAAGGCTTATAGATGTTAAAATCAGAGAACTAAGACTATCATGGAAAGTGCAAATGTAAGAATTGATGAGAAGTTCAGAATACGAGAGAGAATAGTTGATTACAATTCGGATGATGATGTTACTAAGCCAAGGAATGATGAGACATTTCTTGAGACTAACAATGATTTGCAGAATGAAGGAGAGCCAAGTTAGGGACAAAGTTCAGAACCTTCAGTAGAACCAAGAGTTGAGATAGCAACTCCTACTTCAGGAAAGAACATGATAAAGAATCACCCATCCGAACAGATCATCGGAAGCAGAGACAAAGGTGTGATGACAAGAAGTAGAGTGAATGAAGAACTATGTTTGATATCTCAAGTTGAACTGAAGAATGCAGATGAAGCATGTAAAGATGACTACTGGAAATAAGCTATGAAAGATAGAAAAATAATGGAACATGGGAATTGGTCCCTAAACCAGTAGACAAGAATGTGATAGGAACCAAATGGGTATTCAAGAACAAGATGAATAAACAAGGAGAAGCTATAAGAAACAAAGCAAGATTGGTATGTAAAGGTTACTCACAGCAAGAAGGAATACACTATGAGGAGACTTATGCTCCAGTGGCTAGAATAGAAGCAGTAAGACTATTTTTAGTTTATGTAGCACAGGAGAAATTCAAAGTATATCAGATGGATGTCAAGTTAGCATTTCTAAATGGAGAACATGAAGAGGAGGTATACATTGAGCAGCTTGAAGGATATCCTTTGACAGACGACAAGGACATGGTATGCAAACCGAGGAAAGCATTATATGGATTGAAGCAAGCACCCAGAACTTGGTATGCAAGGTTAGACAAGCATTTGACAAAGCTCAAATATAGCAAAGGTATGACAAATAGCAATCCGTATTGGAAAGAAACTAATGATGGTTTGATGATTTTGGTAATATTTGTTGATGACATTATATTTGGAGGTAATGATGAAGAAAGCAAAAAGTTTGCAGAAGAAATGAAGAAAGCATTTGAAATGAGTATGATAGGAGAAATGAAATATTTCCTAGGATTGCAGATAGTATACAATAAAGAAGGAATATTTATTTCTTAGACTAAGTACTTAAAGGACTTACTAAAAAGGTTTGGTTTGGAAACATGTAAACCTGTTGGAACACCTATGGTAACTGGACACAAGTTATCTACAAAGGATGAGATACCTACTGTTGAGTAGAAGAAGTATAGATCTATGATTGTAGGTTTGCAATATCTGACTCACACAAGGTTGGATATAGCAAATGCAGTTGGAATTGTTGCAAGATTCAAAGCTGATCCCAGAGAAGCACACTATGCGGTAGTGAAAAGGATATTTAGATATCTGAAAGGAACTTTAGACTTTGGATTATGGTATGACAGATCTAATGATTTTACTTGAAGTGCTTATATTGATGCAGATTGGGCAGGCAGTATGGATGATAGAAAGAGCATCGGTGGAGGAGCTTTCTTTCTTGGAGGAAGATTGGTTTCTTAGTTAAGTAAGAAGCAAGATTGTACATCTCAAAGTACAGTAGAAGTAGAGTATGTTGTAATAGCAAATAATTGCAATCAAGTTATTTGGATGAAGCAGATGCTGAAGGATATAAGGATAGAAATCAATGAACCTTTTGTTATACATTGTGACAACACAAGCACGGTAAATATGTCTAAGAATCTAGTGTTGCATTTGAAGACTAAGCACATTTCTATTAAGTATCATATGTTGAGAGAAAAAGTTTCAAAAAAAGAAATCAGATTGGAGTATGTAAGCACAAAAGAGCAAATTGTAGATATATTCACTAAGCCTTTCCCAAAGAGACTTTTGAGTATTTGCGAGGTATGCTTGGGGTTATGCCCCTTCCTACCTCAGAATAAAAGATGCAAGAATGCATCAATCCAGGATAATAAAGCACCATTGTTTGTCTGGATTGAATGCTAATGTTTCCTGTCTGGGGGAGTATCTATGATCCTATATGGGAGAGTATCTATGATGGACAGAGTCATCTAGGACTCTTAATTGATATTGTTGTAAACAGTGTCTTCTGACACTTGAGCTGAATAAGTATCAATTGATTGCAGAGTTTGATGCAGAGATATTGGTTGCAGAAACCTTTGACATTGATGTCAATGGGGGAGAAGTATTGCATGAAAAAACATTATGCTAAAAAGGAGAAGTTTGGCATTATGCTGAGGAAGATGTTCGACACAAGTACAGTATGAGGAATAACAATTTGGCACAAAGCACATTGAAGTACATCAATGGGGGAGTATGATTGATCAAGAGGATTTGAAGACTGACAGTCTTTTGTTGGTATTCTTGGAACTAGATGTTTTTCATCAATGTTGCCATCAATGCCAAAGGGGTAGATTGTTGGAAGATTGGTTTAGTGATGATATGTTACATTCATGACTGAGTTTGTCATTGATGTCAACATGCATGTTTGATATCTTCTATGGTATTTGATAGAAGAACAACAGAAAGATCAAGTTGGTATGGATGACTAGCTGAGCATGATAACCACCTTAGGTTATGGGAGATACCTTTGAGTATCTGGCATATGCATTTAATGTCGAAAGCAGAAAGGATAACTCTAGAAGAAGTTATGTAAGTTTTGGTGATATCTGTTTTGAGATAGAGTTTACAAAGGCATGTTCTGGAAAACTTGTTATATCTCTTAGCAGAGTTGATATCTTGAGGATCAAGGTTAAGGACATGGAGAAGACATGTTGAGGATGACGTGGCTAAGCTCGCTCGTCATAATATTATGTGTATGGAAAAGGCGAAAGATTTGTGTTATTGCTAAGCGTAACGTGTTCTAAATGTGGTCCTATAATAATTAATTGAGAAGGACTAATAGCTGACTTAAGGACTTGTTTTATGGACTTGGTATAAAGGAAGGATATTTTCCTTTATCATGGGAAGGATAGATGAGAAGTGTGAATGTTCGGGAAGCAGCAAAGAGTGTGGAATGCGAATTTAAGTAGAGCAGTGCATAAGTGAAGGAAACTTCATTACTGAGGTTTTGTTGAGTGATCCGAGGTTTGGTATTTGGATCTGAGGTTCTTGACCTGGTCCACAAGGTCTGACAGTGATTGGTCCGGTTGACAGGATAGAGGAAAGAACAAGCAAGAAAGAAAAATAACAATAAGTTACTTGTTTGAGCAGTGAGCTCTTCTTGTAGTTGAAATTGCATGTTTGGGCAGTGGGCTCTTCTTGCATACATTGTACCACAAGTCTTAGGGAATCTCCTACAGGGATTCAAAGTCTCCTAACAGGGACTCATTGTACTAAATGTTGTAATAGGCTCCTAACAAGGTCCATCTTCTAACAAGGAATATTTATATGAGTACATCATCTTGTGGGCATCATTCCCACCGGGGTTTTCCCTTTGATCAAGGGTTTCCCTAGTCAACATATCTGGTGTAATTTTTTATGTACATCTTTGTATGGTTGCTATTTACTTTGGTTAAATGGCTAAGTCTAAAAAAGGGATAAGTGTTTTAATTGTTGAATAATTGATTCACCCCCCCAGTTATCTTGGTAGACTATTGTTTCTAACACTCCTATGGGTGGAAAGAAGCATGTGTATAAGTACTCATCGTGGAGTCACTCAAGGCCATGTCATCATGGAGCTACTCCCATGAGTTGAAAGAGCAACATCTTTGTTTTAGAGGTGGAATAGGGCTTTTAACTTCAAAACTCCCTCTTAGCTAGAGAGATCTTCAATATGTCATCACATGACAAGTACACTTAGCTGCGACCAAAAAGAATGTCAACTAAATCTCATCACATAGTTTCTCAATATAAGATTGTTATCTCCACATAACGCCATTCACCGTAGCTACTCCTAGATGGTGAAACATTAAACAAAAAACTAAGTCATGGAGTCTCACACATGATTTCCACCATGGCTACTCCTAGAGGGTGGATCCACCATAGCTACTCCCAGAGGATGGAACAAGGGCTTTCACCTCAAACTTTTATCACAAAGAAGAACTCATTAACAAGGGATTTCACCTTAAATTTCTTAGAACTCGTTATCAAGAGATTTTGCCTCAAATTTCTCTTACAGAGCGGAACTCATTAACAAGGGATTGCACCTTGAACTTTTCTCACAAAGGAAAACTCATTAACACAAGATTGCGCCTCGAACTTCTCTTATTGAGAACTCATTAGCAATATCCATAGAATTATTGAAGTTGAGACTCTCTTGGCAAGAGCACCATTCTTCACAATACCAAGCTTCTTAGAAGTAAGAAAACTTCACTCCAGGAAGTGGTTTGGTGAGAATGTTTGCAGTTTGCTCCTCTGTAGAGATGTACTTGAGCTCGATGCTTTCCTTTGTACCATATCTCCCAAGTATTGTTATTTTATCTCTGCATGTTTGGTTATTATGGAAATTTGGATTAATTGAAAGATTCACATGGCTTTGGTTATCACAAAGAACTATTTTAGGTTCCAAGGGTTGCCCAAACAATTTTGCAAGCAATTTGCAAAGCCACACACATCTTCTCTTGCAGCAATACTTACTGCAATATATTTTGCTTGAGTTGTACTTTGTGCAACACATGATTGTTTTCTACTACACCAAGAAATCATAATTGAACCTAGGTTGAAATAACATCTTGAGGTGCTCTTCTTGTCACACACACAACCTGCCTACTCTAAATTAGATAACCTCTAAAAGTTCAGCTTTACAAGATGAGAATATTTCAAACCATATCCCACTATACCACAAACATATCTCAATATGTGTTTAGCTGTTGGAAGGTGAATCTGTCTTGGTTCACACATAAATTGATTGAAAGTGTTAATAGCATAACCCATATCATGCCTTGTATTAACCAACTACACTAAAGAACCAATTAACTGCCTATACATAGAAGGATGAACTAAATTTGAAATGGCTACAACCTCATAACTTCGTTAGATTAGCTTCCATTGGAGTCACCATAGATTTATAGTATCACATAGCAAATCTTTTCAAAATATCAATAAGCATATTTCCCTTGACGCAATATAATTTCATTTGGTCTTTTGCCATACCTCAAACCCAAGGAAATAATGCAAGAGAACAAGATTGTTCTTATCAATTTCAAAAGCTATTCCTTACAACTAATTATGAGATCATCATCACTAGTCAAAAACAAATTGTCAACTTAAAGCACTAAGATCAACACATTGTCATCAATTACCTTGAAATATAAATTTTAATCAACATTATTCTATAGAAAGCCCAATGTCGAAAGGTAATGATCAAGTCTCTCATACCAAGCACAAGAGCTTGATTAAGGCTGTATAAGTCCTATTGCAGCCTGTGCACATGTGACTGCTTATCGTGAATCGCAAAGCCTTTTGGCTGTTCGATGTATACTTCCTCTTCAATTATGCCATTCAAAAAGGTTGTTTTCATGTTCATTTGATGAAGTCTCCAACCCTTAAGTACTGCAACAACTATGATGGTTATGACAAAAGTGTAACATGCTACAGGTGCAAAAGTCTTTTCATAGTCACTGCATTCTTTTTGTGAAAATCCTCTAGCTACAAATCTAGCTTTATATTTTTCTACGCTCATTAGTTGCATTTGTCAGTTTGAACAGCCACTTAGAAGAAACAATAGATTTACCCTTGGGCCTAGGAATAATGCCCCACACATCATTTTTGATAGTGGATTGATACTCCTCCATTATGATATCCTTCCACACTTTCTGATTTGAAGCCTTTTCAAAACTAGAAGGATCATATGTGATAATGTGACTCATCAAAGCCTTGCAAACTTATGAGGTCTTTTACTCTCTCTGAAATTGCCATGAGGGGCGGCACATTTTTTAGCCTCTTCCATAGTATGCTTGACCCACAATGGTCTTTTCTTATCAACTGAAATATTGTTTGGACCAACAGATTTATCTAAATCTAGATGGATTAACATGATCAATAGTCTTCTGAATGTATACCCTCTCGTTAAACCCCAGAAGGTGAATCTAGGTCAGCCATATCTATGTCTCGAGAAGGTGCAAAGTCTTTTCTAACAATTTTGTACTAGACTTTTTGATCTCTCACAAGCTACATCTTCATCAAAAGGGACATACCTATTGAATTCAATTTGCTTTTGACCTGGAATATAAATTATGTATGTTTTTGATGGTTCACTATAACCAACAAACACATCTTTCTTTTTTAAAGGTTCTAGCTTGGTTCTTTTCTCTTCTAGATTAGGATTGTAAAGAGGACATTCAAAAATTCCGAGATGACTAATATTTGGTTTGGTGCTTGAGAATGCTTTTGGAGTCATATTGTCTAGGATTTGATGAGGACTATGATTTTGAATATATATCATTGTCCTACAAGCTTCTGCCCATATTAGTGCTTGAAGAGTTTGATCATGGATTAGAGCCTTCACTGCCTAAACAATAAGATAATAAGGGACACAAAACCCTCTCTTTATCCAAGCTTAAACACAATTTTTTTGAAATATTCCAGAAATATATTCTCCCCCATTAATATATTTTAGAAGCTTTATCCTTTTGTTAGATAATTTTTCAACAAGAGCTTTAAATTCATTAAATTTGGATATCACTTCCTAAGATTCTTTAGACTTAATAAATCTAAGACTTACAAGAGAAGTCATCAATGAAAGTAACATAATTCCAAACATTGCCAAGGGAAGCAGCAAACATAGGACTACATAAATAAGATTGAATCAACTCTAGGATATCCTTTGCTCAACTTTTACTACTATGAAAAGTACTTTTAGTGTTCGTACCTAGAGAACACTCTTTGTAGACACCCTCATGATCTTTTTGTTCAACTTTGGAAGACCAACTACCATCTTCTCCATTGAAGACAAAGTTCTGAAATTTAGTTGACCAAATCTTTAATACCACCACTCACTTGAACTTGTGGAAACATTAGCTAATGCTTGGGCAAGACAAGTTGAAAGCTGAAATTGCATAGTAACATGGGGACTTGTCCCCCCTCCCCCTCCTCTTTTGCCCCACGCATCGGGGACTTGGATGCACCAGGGACATGGGGACTCTGTTCCCCTATCCCCAGCAAAGCCACTAGATTCCACCACCTCTTTAGAGGTTGGGGGGACACCCCAATGTTAACAATTTGTTGATTTGACTATTTATGTTCAATGTTTGATTTTTCAATTCAATGCAATTTTCAAATATTTACTCTTTTACATCTTTATATCTTATATTGCAATACATCTTTTCATAACTAGCATTTTAAGTGCCATATGTATAGTATATACAACCCCCCGGTCTCCTGCAGCCGTTCCCTGTTATCCCCAAATTAAGGCCCCTCTGCCCCTCATCCCGGAAACTTGTCCCCCTCTTCCCTCGTCCTCCAGTTCGGTGTAACTATGTTTGAAAGTTAGTGTTCTTTGTCAATGCAAGAACTTTTCCTTCATCAAAAGCAACATGATAACCCTTCAAAGATATCAGATTTTCACAATCCATCATAATTAGTATCATTAGTTTTTGGATTTGATTGTGTGTGTCTTTCTATGATCCACCATCAGGATGGAGGACATACGCAATTGATGTGTCACAAAGTGTAATCCGAAATGTCGATGCTAAAAAAGACATACACAATTGAAGCTAGAAGCTTATGATATTAATAATGATAACCCTTGTCTTTCAATGCCGAAATAGTACTCCGATTCCTCTAAATATAGGGAAAAAAAATCACCTAGATGAAGAGGAATTCTGCCAATTGAAAGGAAGTAGAACCAACACCCCTCGTTAAATAACATGCATCATCACCAATCATAACCAATATTGTGATGAGAAGCTGCACTATCAATAAGCCATGTTTCACTGTTATACATTTCTAGAAAGTGCAGAAATAAATAAGAACCCTTTAGAATTTTCTCTTGATTCCTTTTGTGGAGAAGAGTTTTCAACATTGTTGCAGCCATGCGGCACTGGGGTCTTGACGTACAATCTCTCTAGCAAAATGCCTGTATTTGTCACATTTTAAGTGTTGGATTGTAGAAAAATCCTATTTTTTCTTAGAATTAAAACCTGACTCAAAATTCTTATCTATGAATCTTTTGAAATTACCTTTCTTTCCTTTCCTCACAGAAAGTTTGAGTAGCAAATACATAATCATCTTCATGATGAGTTTTCCATCCATTGCATCTAGCCTCTATTCTACATTCTTCCTGAATGCAATCAACTCTTAACACATCAAACTTAGGAAGATCATCTCTCCCGCTGATTCCTTGAATGAAGGATTCTCAATAGCGGGAAGTCCATTCATGGCTAACATGACCAAATCTTTATCTGCAAATGATTCTTCAATTGTGTTGAGATGATCCTTTTCATGAAGTATGAAACAATTGATTCTCCTCTAGCAATTTTGACATGCAGAAGTTGATGTCTTAGGGCCAGAGCTCTTACTGGTGGTGTTGAATTCAAGTCCTTCAAAGTCTGAAACATCTCTTTGGTTGAATTCAACTTTGATACAATGGGAACCAGATGATCGTTAACCGAATCAATCAGAGTCTTCTTTGCCATGATTTTTTCCTTTTTCCTTTGAGCTTTCTCAGCTTCTTCAGATAGTTCTTCTACATCAACATTCACACAGTCAAGGTGATTCTCTTCAAGTGCAATCAGAATTCTGAACTTCCATGAAGAGAAATTTAAAGAATCCAATCTGTATTCAACTTTCAAACGACTGCTCACCATTGAAAAGAGCTGAAACAAACAATCAGAAAGTAGAGCAAAGAGAAAAATATAACTTAATACTTCTGGTTCTGGATTGTTTTCTTAGACTGGCATTAATCCTGTGTTTAATTTTCAAACCTAGAATAATAATTTGCAACAAATGAAATAAAAAACTCAAAAATAACAGATAACACTAAAGAGTTATTCCTGGGAGAATCCCTCATCTTAAGGGAAACAATGTAGTCCGCAAAAAGATAGTGCCTTTATTTAGAATCTCAAAATCAATTGCAAGATTGCTGCTTATGATTGAATCCTATAGAACCAATCAATCAATAAGCCTGAATATTCAGATTTCTACACTTCTGATATATATCCAAAAAGCCATACAAAGTGCTTATAAAATGTCTTTTACAAATTGCTAGATGATCAAGAACAATCGGTCGCAATACACATGGAACAAAAAAACATTTATCATGGCATCTGCACTTTACTTCACGATAATACAAAGGAACAAAGTAGAATATGATATACCAATTGTCTTTCAATCAATACCGTAAGAGAGTAATGGCCGATACACAAAGGAGTCTCCATGAAGACTAAACAAAAACAGCAGTTACATAACCAAACCAAACGACATCTTCAATGAATGAATTGACATATCCATTAAGAGGATAGACAATGAAAATATATGCACCAACGATGACATGAGGAAATCATCAACGACTTCAAATAACCAACAGTAACCAAGCACATTCACGATGCCATAACAGTAGACACTTGATGTAAGACTTACAACATGGAGGATGACATATTCCTGGATCCAAGTCAGCGATTGTATGGTGCCAAGTGATGCAAGTACGAAGAAGCACAAGCATCTGGAGGTAACAGAATATAGATAGAAATAGTCAATGAAAATATATGAACCAACGATGACATGAGGAAATCGTCGACTTCAAATAACCAACAGTAACCAAGCACATGCATGATGCCGTAACAGTAGACACTTGATGCAAGACTGCCAACATGGGGGATGACATATTCCTGGACCCAAGTCAGTGATTGTATGGTGCCAAGTGATGCAAATAATGAAGAAGCACGAGCACCTGGAGGTAACAGAATATAGATAGAACTTCGCTTAACATAACAAAGCAAAATATGTAGATAAAGGAACTGTTGCTGCTTGGGCTAGAGAGAATATAAAACACTGCAAACTGGGAACGTCTGAACCAGGATTAAGGAAGAGCCTCTACCTGAAGGGGATCAATGATAGGATCAGAACGTCTCTGCATTTGCATAGCAAAACAGAGGACAATAGCAGCACCTTCCATAATCACACATAGACTAATCAAAAACTCTTTCAAGTGAAATTCAAATATTAATATCTTTCTTGCAGCTATAAACTTCAACACACAGTTGGCTCCAATGTTTGACCCAACAAATCCTGCAAGGAACTTTTGAAGTTACACTGCTTCTCGAGCTGCTACACATGCTGCAATGTATTCAGCTTCTTCACTGCTTTGGGCTACAGATATCTGTTTCCTGCTACACCAAGAAATCATGACAGAACTCCCTTTGAAACTTGCCTCAACGACCAGTTATGAAATACTCCAGAGGTGTTTTATCAAAGATGTCAAACAATATAAAAATCCATGGAACCCTGATGGCTAGGAACTAATCCCTATTCTGTGTTCTAGTCGCTAGTTGTTTTGTCGACACATATGTTGCCCTACACCCATTGCATCCAACAACACTAAAGTTGTACTAAAGAATCTATATAAGACCATTACTAGAACCACTGATATCTTAGGTTATTTTTTAAATCTCAGGTTCCTGCTGTATGTGCAGCCCGTTGTTCTAGAACCTTAGTTAATGGTCATGTAGGCTTTCTTTTTAGAGTAAAAACATACATCTGGGTTACGTTTTAGGATCCCTAAACCTGCTTTGGTCAAATCTCATTTCTCTATCAAAACTGAACTTTTTTCAAAAACTAAAAATACCCTTTTATAGATTTCAGCATCAATATCATCATTAGATAAATTTCAGTGTTTTTATTAGTTATAATTTGTTATAATTTAAAAATATTTTAAGTAAGTTTTTTTAAACATTTGAAGTAAAAATACCTTAGATAAATTTCAGTGTTTTTATTAGTTATAATTTGTTATAATTTAAAAATATTTTAAGTAAGTTTTTTTAAACATTTGAGAAGATGCTCACTCAAAAAAAGAAGAAGTAAATCATATCAATTTTTTTTTAAATTTATACTTATCTCTAGAGGAGAGAGTCATCTTCAAGAATATGCAAAATTTTTTTTTTCAAGAAGGTATATATTTGATAGGGAAGTTTTGACATGAGGTAAAATCTTCAGGTTTCTGATAAGGTCGAACTTGAGTACTTATAGCAAAGAAAATATACATCAAAAACCAAAATTTATTAATTTGGTTCCCTAGCTATACATGTCATCTATAACATATTCTCAAATTAGAGCAAAAAATGATGATTTGCATATACTCATTTGATAGGAACTACACCTTATATCTTTTGCAGTTGAAAAAGAGACTTCAAAACTAAAAAAACTAAATAAATTCTTACTAAATAAAATTAAAAAAATTATAGGCATAAAATTCATGCAATTTGACACATTTCATCAATTTACATCATCTTCAAATTCTAAGTACAAATACCATTTTTATGTCGTTTAAGTTGAACAATTTGCATTCTAGGATCCTTTTTCGTTATAAAAGGTGACACAGGTTTGTGCTTTTACCTTTAGTTTTTCTCAGATAAGTCTATTTCTAGATTACGCTATTATTAGTTATGTAAATCCTATTTGGGAGTTCATTTTTAATCCAATATTCATTCCCTTTTCTCCGTTTAACTCCATTTTTAACAATTTCATGGTATCAAAGTGGGTCTGGTCCTAACTCCCTTACATGAGGTCTCATGATAGGCTCATGATTTTGGAAGCTTTTAATTTTTGAAAAAAAATTGTAATTCTAAAATAATTTAGTGATTTTCTTTTCAGAAATTTCAGAGTATTTTAAAAGCTTCAAAGCTTTTTTGAGCTTGGTAAGGTTTCTTGAATTTTTTTGACCATTATAATAAATACAATAATATTTTAATGTAAGATACTGATGCGTCTGTCTGACTCTGGTTTCAAGCTGGATGTGGGTGCTGATGCACGGTGATCCACGGATGTGTTAGGATGCTGCATGGGTGCTGTCAGGAAGCACGATTCTTTTCTGCGTATGAACGAGGGATGCTTGGGAAAGCATCCAGAGAGAATCAGTAGAGCATCCGGGCAATTCCAAAAGAGCATCTGACTTCCTTTTTTGAGTGCCAGTTACTTAAGTGACTTACTAAAACATGTGTTTAATTGTTTTTTAAATTATATATTTTTCTCCTATTCACCTCAAAACCCTAAAACAGTCCTAAAAGAGGCTATTCATTGCTCATTCTTCTCATTTTGTTTGCAGCTGGGCTCTCTTCTAATTTTTTTTGCATACATAAATTATAGTGTATATATATATATATATAAATTATATATGGACGCACTCAAATGCATCCAAAATTCCGCCAAAAAAATCTGCGCATGAACACCTTGCACCCACACCAGCATCGGTAACTTAAGTTTTATTTATATTATAATAATTATAATAATGTTATAAATTTTTAAATATTATTATAATAATTTCAATTTTTACTGTGCTCCACTTTTTTTGACACATGGGCAAGGGATTTCCAGCTATATTTTCACGTGCGACACACAAAAACTGGTCAACCTTGTTGTTTGTTTGGGCCTGACTATGCCAAGTTTTAGATGTCCATTTTGTCAGTTTTCAGGCCATAAGTCTGTTTTTTTCCTGTAGCACATGTTCACTCATGTTCTCAATTATTGTTGCCCTTTTTTGTTTTTTTAGCTGCTATTTTCAGCTTTAATAAAAGCTTTTACCTGACTATGTCAATTTTTAGATGTCCATTTTGTCAGTTTCCAGGCCATAAGTCTGTTTTTTTCTTGTAGCACATGTTCACCCATGTTCTCAATTATTGTTGCCATTTTTTGTTTTTTAAAAGCACTGCAATTTTGTTTTTCAGTGCATGATTTTTGCGGTGGTCTGCCTGCCATTCTTTTGGGCTGCCTTTGAAACCCTAAATCCATGTTTTTTGATCTTCTGACCCAGGGGTTTCTGTGTGAAAAAAGGGGAAAAAAAATCTGATGGGTTAATTATTTTTTCCTCTTAAAAATTTCTGGGAGGCTTTTTGTAATGTTTTGTCAAAAATTACCTGTGGGTTTTCATAATTTTTTCCCTTGAGAAAGTTTTGTTGAGTTTCATCACTTTTCCTAAAACAAAGTTCTGTATTTCCTCAAAAATGGAGTTCCAATTCTTCGATCCACATTCTTTGATCTGCATCTCTGTTTCTGTTTGGTTTTGATTGATTTTTTTACCTCAAAAATAATGTTTGGTTTTGGTTGATTTTCTGCCTCATAAATTGTTTCCGGTTTCTGTACTTGCAAAGTTTGTGTGAGATGTTATTTCAGGGTTTTTACCTTTTTTCTTCAAAAAATGATACTTTGTGCTCTTCAAATCATAGTGTTTTGCAATTTCTTTTGGGGCGTTGTGCTCATCTGCAATAGTTTGGAAAGTTTTGCAGTTGTTCTCAGAGTGTATCATTGCTTCCAGGGAAGGACAGTCTAGTTATCCAACATTAGTTTGGATGATATTGTGATGATTTTTGGTCATCAGTTTTACAAATTCTGGGAGGAGTCTTGGCAGGCTTTGCTCTCTGTTGCACATCATTTTGAAGAAGGGGATCACTTTCTCTGTTTTTTTTGGCTTCTCTTGGTGATTGACATTCTGCAGTTCCTAGGAGGGTTTCAGTAGCAGTAGAATGTTCTAAAAATTTTTTAACTACATGACATGTATCGTCTTCTGCAGGGTAGTCGCTAGAATGACTATTAAGGGAGGGTATTAGGATATTTTTAAAATCTTAGGTCTTTGCTATATTTAGCCTTGTTTTTCTAGAACCTTAGTTAAAGATCATATAGGTTTTCTTTTAAGTTTTTTCTCAATTAAGTCTTTTTTTAGACTACACTATTATTAGCGTATGTAAACCCTATTTTAAGAGTTCATTATTAATTCAATATTCATTCAGTTTTCTTTGTTAATTCTATTTTAAACTATTTTGTGATACACAGTTTGCAAACAAATAACTGACCCAATTCCTCCTTGTACTTCCAACTCCCACCTTCCTTCAATTGGGTCAACACCACAATCCTCTGAATCCACCCATATAGAAAGTGTTTACTGTCATGGGTAAACAGGTTTAATGCATAACAGAAAAGCAAGAAATGTAACAGAGTTTCATAGAACTGAACTACTGATTCCATTAATGTTCATGACAATACAATATGAGATATAATGTACTTCTGATTCATACCTAATGCCGCTTAGGCGGTGTACATATAGTACTTGAAGCGGTTTGACTCAACCGTCGTGTTCCAACTACCCTTGGTACCAGACTAAACTAATAACTATTGCCGATGGTTTCCAAACTATTCTCGAAGGTTACAATTATTCCCAACAACAGAAATTTGCTGCTAAATGCATGGCGATGATATCAAAATTGGAGGAGTGTTGCCATGACAAGACATTAGCTCGATTAACACTGGCTAATCCTCTCTCAAATAGGCTCCTGTTCTTGCCCTCTTCCTGTGTTACTCTGCATTTGTGCAGACATGAACAGGCCCCAAACTGTCATCCTTTGCCCCCCAAAAGGAATCAAACCAAATCCATTTGAAACCCTAGCTCTGATATCTTGTTAATTTTTTATGATCAGAGTTCAGACAAAGCAGAATTGACAGATACAACAATGGACACAATGAATTATCTTGGGAAAACCCTCCAACGTGAGGGAGAAAAACCCAGCCACAAATATATGACTTATATATCTAATGAAAGAGCAGTAGCCTGATTTACAAATTTGCCCAGACACTAGGCTAAACTGAACTGATGATAATAGCACCTATCAATGTGCAGATGATAATAAATTGTCCTTATATCTCTTAGAAAGAATCAAATAATATCACTCTGTTATATGAATGCGAATTCCTCCTTGAAGTATAAGCTCGTCTTGACCCTTCATTGTCTTAATGTTACAAAGTGAATTTTTTTTGTTGTCTTGACCCTTCATTGACTTGATGTTACAAAGTGAGGCAACTTTACCTGAACTCCCACTGTCATGTGAATTTAGGAGATACAGACAACTCCTGATGCTATAACATTAACACCTACTGCATAGGTCAAGGTGTCTATCTAATTACACAGGTTAATGTGTCTGCGAGGCAAAATGTATTCACTGAAATATTTTGAAAATCTGTCACCTTCCTGTTTACTGACCACAGAAAGTAGCATTTAGCAGTCTTGAGTAAAGCTTTGGTATTTTTCACATGCTAAGATGTCTGTACTAAAAATGTGTCTGGAGGAAAATATCCATTGCAAAGTAGGGTTATGATTGCAGTTATGAGGAAGAGTCAATGTTCTTTTATTTCATTAAGTTCTGTGGGCATATGAACCTGTAAGTATAAATGTGCTTGGAAAACATGCAATACTTATTTTCTTACCTCGTTGGCATCCTTAAGGTTGTATTTCAAAACAGAACACGCCTTTTCTGAACATTTTTGAGTTATTTTAGTCTTGTAAGAACTGAGCCGAAAAAATCAAGATGTTATGCTACCTGATTTCTTTACCATGGAAATAAAACAGCAATCTTGATGTTTGGTGCTCCATCTGGGTGAATTGTTCCTGAAGCAAGATTTGGAAACTCAGAAATCACATAGCCTGCCATGATTATTTTATTATTATATAACATTTGAAAAATTGTTAAGATAGGTGATGTTAAGCTTTCAGTCTACTTTTTTCCAGTTGGTGCATGTGTTAACTCTTAGGTATAAGAGATAAAAGTGTTGTCAGGATGGTCATCTTGCAGTCTAGTTTTGTCCTACACGTGGATTTGTTAAGTATTGGTGTACGATTTGATGTGTATTGTGGGGACGCATGATTCAATGCAGGCTCCAAAGAGAGGGGTGAAGCCTGCAGTAGCTGCCAAGAAGAAGGTGGTGGCCAAGGTGGTCAACCCTTTGTTTGAGAAGCGGCCGAAGCAGTTTGGGATTGGAGGAGCACTGCCACCCAAGAAGGATCTGCACCGATTTGTTAAATGGCCAAAGATAATCCGAATCCAGCGCCAGCGCCGCATTCTCAAGCAGCGCCTCAAGGTCCCCCCTGCTCTCAACCAGTTCACCAAAACCCTTGACAAGAATCTTGGTTTGTGCACTGCTCCTGCCTGTTTCTTCTTTCACGGGACTTATAAATTGTATTATGGTTTTTAATGGGAATGCTACTATGCTTGTCACTGCATTTCTGAAGCAAAACATCTAATGTATGATTATTGTTTTTCTGGAGTCATATTTTTCTGTGAATCTTGCATTGCATGCAACTATTATTCTGATTTACCATTTTCCATTTCTCAATGTAGCATCAAACTTGTTCAAGATGCTCCTGAAATACAGGCCAGAAGACAAAGCTGCCAAAAAGGAGAGGCTTTTGAAAAAGGCTCAGGCAGAGGCAGAAGGAAAACCTATTGAAGTCAAGAAGCCTATTGTTGTCAAATATGGTATCAATCATGTAACTTATCTTATTGAACAGGTATTGCTGGTTCCATGTTATAGGACTTAGCAGTTAATCATTCGATTTTTCTACAAGATCAATTTTAACTTATAGCTGTGAAGTGATGTGACTTTTATATTAAGTAATTCAATTATATATATATCAATGCCTGTATTCACGAGAACAAATATTTGGTTGCATTCAGAGCAAAGCTCAGCTGGTGGTCATTGCACATGATGTTGATCCTATAGAGCTTGTAGTGTGGCTTCCGGCGCTTTGTAGGAAAATGAATGTTCCTTACTGCATTGTCAAGGGGAAAGCACGACTTGGAACTGTATGTGTTATAAAGATAAATTTCTTGACAGTTTCTCTGGAAGTTTGGCTTCTGTTTGATGTGTTAATCTGAAAAATTTATTTTTCTAAGGTTAAGATTACAAACTTTGTGATCATTGTTTACAGATTGTGCACAAGAAAACTGCCACTGCATTATGCTTGACATCTGTGAAGAATGAAGACAAGATGGAATTTAGCAGGATTGTTGAGGCAATAAAGGTGCGCAAGCAATTTGGGAGGATGTGATTTTTTTAGGCAATTAATTAAGTTAGACTGACAACTTGATAAAATGAAAATTGAATCATATACAATTTGATTTGTACTTCTTTTGCAGGCCAACTTCAATGACAAGTTTGATGAGTATCGACGACAATGGGGTGGCGGCATAATGGGCACCAAGTCTCAGGCAAAAACAAAGGCCAAGGAAAAACTCTTGGCAAAGGAAGCAGCGCAAAGGTTAACATAAGATTAACATTTGGAATAGAGTATGGTCATCTGTTCGAACATTGTTTCAGAGGCGTTGAATTATTTTGAATTTTAAGTCTACCTTGAGCTTTTCTAATTGTCAAGGTTTATCTGACTGATGAGCTTTGTACTTAATTACATTTTTTGTATGGATCAATATTAATCTATTTTTCTCTGTTATTAAAGAAACTTGCTTGAGGCTATTATGTTTTCATGTTCGGGCAAAAGATTGTGTTCTTACAGATTTAGGGAAGATTGCTTGAGGATGCTATTTTAGTATTTTTTTTAGATGTTTCACTATTTTTTTTGTAGTTTTTGTAAATAGCAATAATATACATTTATCTGATATTTGTCTTTCCTGATGTCAAAAGGAATGCTGATTTAATGTCTTACGGTGCAACTAGTTTGCATTGAATAATTTCAATTCCTGTCATTGATTTGAAAGGAAAGATCTTTCATAGAAATTTGTTTTTCAACTGCTTAAAAGTTTCATGATTTGCAATGACCATTTTTCATATTCACTCTAGATGCCAAATAATGGCAGATCATTTCATCCTTTACTCTCCATAGATAGTGTCTGAGTGAGATGGCCAGTCTATGATATCATACTCATTTTAGGTGGGCAGTCCAAAACATTATATTTATTTGTTACTTTCAGATGATTACTCCTACCATCATTGAAGCAACTTGTCTGGGTGTGTTGGCCTTTGCTTGAACAGTATCATCACTGCAACCTTTTTTTATCACACATGCCACAAACTGGTCATATCCTTCTCCCTCATATCTGGCACAAGCATTTTCACAAGGCACCTTAATTCTTATTTTACACTCTGCATTCAAGACTCAGGAGTATCGAAGTTGCATTAGATTCTCATCATATGAGCAGCTAAAAACTGTCAGTAGTATTGGGCATCTAAATGTGCAATACAAACATCTTAATAATACCCAATTGATTCATTCTGGAGAATCGGGTCTCAATATCCATTGCTTCTATACCAAACAACTATAACATTTCCATATCATTATCCTTTTATTATGAAATTTGAATGTTCTAATGCACCCAGTTGGTTCATTTGGCAGGCTCCAGAAATCTATCAAGCTGAATGCTTTCTATTGAGATCCATTATAAATTCCCACACCCTTAGATCATTCAATTGCAATGCAATTATGATAGTTCAGAGCATAAATTGTTTCAGTTTTCAGAATTTGGTCCCTAAATCTGTCAATCTGAGGGTTTTTCACAGAAGCTTGCGGCCCACAGCTAGTTTCTGAGGGTTGTTATTTATCTAGTATATAAATGCAAAATAAATTCAGTACAGCCCTATGCCACTAATCTCCTGGCAATTATTCTGTTCCATCCCTTTCATCTAAGTTGTAATAGTCTTCTGTAAACTCTGCAGTATGATTGCTAGATTTGCACTTTTAACAAATTCGTGCAACCTGCAGATTATACAAGTCATGATGTCACTGTGCATATATTTCAAGTTAGAATATTGAAGGGCATATCGTAGGGGTTTTGCAGAAGTATTATTTCAAGCCATCAGATCATTATTTGTACCAATTGTTATTAGATAGTACGATTCTTTCTTGTCTTTAGGAAAACTGCAAATGAAGTCCTCTTTCATGGGCACATGTTCAAGGAGCTCAAAATTGGGTTACCGTTATTTAATTCCTCTGTTTGATGTCAAAACTTAAAGAATAAACTTTGGATCAAATAACCAATTCTCTTTGGATCAAATAACCAATACCCGCAAGATTGACAGGACAAACATAAAGATATTGTGTTGAAACTGGAGCCCAGAAATCAATGAAGATAATAACCAGCAATAAGAAAGAGAAAAACTGAAACAAAGAACACCAGAAATATCTTGCGAAAACCCTTAGAGAATGAAGGGAAAAACCCAGCCACAGAACAAAATATATCTTTATTGATAATAAAAGTTCAAGTGTACAATGCTTATCGCTTGATGCGAATATATAACAATAGAAGAGACTCTTTATATTCTAACCGAAGATCTCTTGAGTTTCTCATAACTCCTATAATTAAATATGACTCTTCGAATATTCATGCCTCAATGCATGTGAATGACACATGTCATTTACATTTATAATATTAGAAATTAAAGTTTAAGTAAGATGACAATAACGATAATAACGTTCATATTTCTAGAGATAAAGATCTCTATCACAGCTACCATCTTCAACACTCCTCCTTAGCTAGAGAGAGATCTTTAGCTGAATACTCACATAAAGCTGCAATAAAAAATATCAACGATAAATTCTGATCATATGAATTCAAAACATAATTCATGGAGTTATTCGATATGAACACCTATAACAATGAATCATATTCATGGAATCATTCAATATGAAAACTTGTAACAATCAATCATATTCATGGAATCACTCAACATGAAAACTTGTAACAATTAATCACATTCATGGAATCACTCAACATGAAAAGATTTGTAAGACTCACAGCTAAGCTTTTATTCACGGACTCTCTTAATGTGAACTGTCATGGAATCTCTCAACATGACATCCAATTCTCATCACGGAATCTCTCAACGTGATGACATCATGGACTCTCTCAACATAATGTTCACTATCGCATAGTGAAAGAGTTATCATAGTTGATCTTACAATCTCATATATTCACACAAGAATAGAAATAGGCATAATAAAAGCAAGACTTGGTTCCATTTAAGTCTCAAGTTTTAACAGATACCACAAGCATCACAAGCAGATATGACAATGAAGGGGATTCCATAAGCACTCCCTCTTAATTATGAAGCCTCCCTCTGAAGCTAAAACGTCTAACGATTAATCATTGCTTTTCTTGTTGCATCCTGTAACAAAGAGAGATTAGTAAACTAATCTATTATATAAAGAGAGATCAATACTGAAAAGAAAACACTATTCCCAACTATATAAAACCAGTGAACTTCCATGGAGCCAAACATTACTCCTTAAGTATATGTTGCTTTTTCAACAAAATCCTTTCACACAAGAATATTTTTCACAATATCAGTCAAAGACAGTACCAATTATAAAGCCTCTGTTTAAAACTAAGAGTATTATAATCACAGAAGACTCCAACTGCAATACATATGTAGAAATAAATCTCTTATATTCAATTCTGTATTGACTCTAATGTCATAGAGACATAACACAGAATGACATTAATTGTTAATTCTGCAGAATCAAATGTCAAAACTGAATTCTTCAATCACAATAGTAACAATCCCCACATTTTACCAAACACTTGAAATAAAATCTTCTTTCATTTTCAAATTTAAGACGAGACATTCTAATTCTTGGAGGCTGCACTGATTTTTATCAGCAGGGCCATGAAAGTTAAAATAATAATAATAAATTTGCAGCTCAGTAGCTGCAAACAATTTCTATTTCGCAGAAGCAGAAAAATACCTGGCCGATGAAGTAAATAGGATAAGACAGCCTTGCGGCACAGGCGGCCTGATTGGCACCCTTCTCACCTGCAAGCGTCTGCCCTGTCCGAGCGGCAATTGTTTCTCCTTCTCTTGGAATTCTGTCCACTTCCACATATATACCAGCATTTGCAGAGCCTACAACTACCAGCGCGGGCATGACGTTCGGCTTCAGAACCTGATCCGACATTACGGCCTTGGGCGAACTATAATACAATATCACTGTCCGCTTACATGGGCGAGTGAATGAAATGGATTTGGTTTGTTTGAAGGCGGTTTTGAAATTAAACAAGAGAGGTTTTGAGGAAAGCTGGCAAGGCTGTTTTATTGCAGTATTCCTCATCGGGTCACAGCATTGAGACATTTCCTCCGCCCCTTTGGTGTTAACATTAAGATTCTGTTGCCTCAACTCCGCAGGGGAAATATGTTCCAAAAACCCTACTTTGCAATTACTCACAGCGGGAGATGAAGACGAAGATACAAAGGTGCCTTCGAGAAAACGTATCCCGAAAAGAAGTGAAATCAATCACAAAAAAAAAAATTCAGACAGCATTATCAAGAATGATTACACAAAAATATGGAAAACATGACACCCAATGCCTAAAGATCGCACTTAATCAACGCAAGTGCCTGTCGTTACAAGATGAAACATGTGCACAGAAAACCCGCTCAAAACATCCACTATGGAGAAAATATCATATGAATAACAGATTCCACCCAACGAAGTTCATTAGCACACCAAAATAAAAAAATAAATAAATGAAAAGAAGCTGAAAGTTAGAAATTGAGAACTTGGATTGGACATCTACTGTGATTTCAAAGAACATAAATAAAACTAGAGACGATATTGATGCCCATCCATTATGCTACAATGAACCGATTGCACAAATGATAGAAAAGTAACCCCATCCAAAAGAGAACCAAAATGTGAAGGAGCCCGACAATCATGTTGCTAACAAGGCTCTGATACCATGTTGAAACTGGAGCCCAAAAATCAATGAAGATAATAACCAGCAATAAGAAAGAGAAAAACTGAAACAAAGAACACCAGAAATATCCTGGGAAAACCTTTCGAGAATGAAGGGAAAAACCCAGCCACACAACAAAATATATCTTTATTGATAAAGTACAATGCTCATCGCTTGATGCGAATATATAACAATAGAAGAGACTCTTCATATTCTAACCGAAGGTCTCTTGAGTTTTTCAGAACTCCTATAATTAAATATGACTCTTCGAATATTCATGCCTCAATGCATGTGAATGACACATTTCACTTACATTTATAATATTACAAATTAAACTTCAAGTATCCTTTTCAGCTAAAGATGACAATAACGATAATAACGTTCATATTTCTAGAGATAGAGATCTCTATCGCAGCTACTGTCTTCAACATTTTGGAGGCAGATTTAAGGATCTGTTCTCCATGTCCCAAAAAGTACATTTGAGTATAAGGCACTAAGAGGATTTCACCATCTGATGTGAGAACTGTGGTCGTGAAAGAAAACTCAAAATTTTTGTTGGTAACTGTAATGACCTGCATCATCAGTAGTTAAAAATGCCCACTCTGTTTTTGGCCTACCTGCGATATAAAACTAATAATAATATTTATAATATTATAATACCAAAGTCTTTAAAATAAATAAATAAATAATAATATGATAGTGAAACTATAAAATTAAGTTAATAATCATAAATAACAATGTTAATGTATTAAAGATGAGGCTGACCGTATAATAATTTGTAAAGACATCAATAATAAAGATAAACTCTTTTATTTTGACCCCATAAATCTAAATGTGCAGAATTTACATTTAGAAATGGAATCAGAAATTCCGATCACTTGATGTGAGAGGAGTAGGAGACGTTGGAGCACACTCTAGTGCCAGATCTTTGCTATTTGGAACATAATGCATTTGGTTTACGAGAAAACGTGCACTTCCTGGAACTTTAAGGGGCCTTATATCATATCTAGGAACTATGGGGAATTGTAGAACAAAGCTTCTTTGCAGGTGAAAACATGGCTGCCAGTTAAGGCTTTGGGATGTTGATCTTAAATGAGCGCTGCACCATTGTTTTTTTAGGGCCTTTAGGGCCTTACTCATCTAAAGTTGGCAGAGCTGCTGGGATTTATGAAGTGACCAAGTCTGCTGAAGCTTGAACAAGTTCAGACTATCTACAGAATTTACAGAAAATACATCCAGGGTTCATAGAAACAGGGAAATTTGTTCCAGGTTTGATCTGGGTTTGAATTGGATCGGGACCAGGGGCCTGGACCAGTGAACTAGACAACATGGTGCTTGGCCCATAGTTTGTAAACTCTGCGAGTACTCTCTGAGTTGCTGAGTGCTTTATTCTTTTGCTAGGTGAGCTTTCACAACTTTTAACCTTGCCTTTTTGGCCTAAGTTACTGGTTTGAGTTCGGTTTGAAGTTTGAGAACCGGTTCACAAGTTCGTCAAAATTTTGGAAAGGGGTTTGGGTTCATAGTACAAAAACATGTAAAAGTTACCTATACATATACACTTATTTATGAAACATGAACTTGAATATTTTATTTATTATTTGATAACATAATAAAAAATAATTTTACTCTTGCATTTTTTGCCTAAGTTCCTGGTTTGAGTTTGGTTCCAAGTTTGAAGTTTGAGAACCGGTTCGTAAGTTCATCAAAATTTTGGAAAGAGGTTTGGGTTCGTAGTGCAAAAACATGTAAAAATTATGATATTGCTATCAGGACTTAACTATGTGATTTTGAGTCAAACTCATTGACCCATGTTTCATTAGTAGTGATTCAACATGAATCCATCTGTCATGAGAATAAATGGAACACTTAGCACTCATTGGATCTAGGTGATGTTCACAGGGGTGAAGCACCGGGACTTCTCGGGAGGTCACCCATCTCAGTACTACTCCAGCCTGAGCACACTTAACTACAGAGTTTCCTCCATGATTTAAACCCGAAGCTTGCAACCCCATTTGCAAAACCTTCACCAAGTGTTGTGCCTTATGAACCATTCATTAGAAAGCCCCTTAAGCTCATCAATTGATAAGTAGGAGGTAATTTCCACAGCAAGTTAAATTGTGATATTGCTATCAGGACTTAAATGTGTGATTTTGAGTCAAACTCATTGACCCATGTTTAATTAGTAGTGATTCAACATGAGTCCATCTCTCATGTAAAAATTATCTATATATATACATATTTATGAAGCATGATTTAAAATTAGAATGTAGCATAGTAGTGTAAACACATTTAAACAATAAAAACACCATAAACTTGTAATCATAATGATCATACCATCATATAGTTCAAGTAACAAGTTCAACATCAAAGGTCGGATTAAATCATCACTTGAATATTTTATTTATTATTTGTTAACATAATAAAAATTAATTTTACTCTTTGCATTTTTGGTCTAAGTTACTGTTTCAAGTTTGGTTCTAAGTTCGAAGGTTGGGAACCGATTCACAAGTTGGTTAAAATTTTGGAAAGGTGTTTGGGTTTGTAGTACAAAAACATGTAATTATCTATATATATACATATTTATGAAGCATGAGTTAAAATTAGAATGTAGCATAGTAGCATAAACACATTTAAACAACAAAAACACTATAAACTTGTAATCATAGTGATCATACCATCATATAGTTCAAGCAACAAGTTCAACATCAAAGATTCAAAACATTAAAGGTTCTCTTTTAGAGCCGTGCCAGCTGAAAGGATAAATAAAACAGGGATGCCCATTGGCTCTTGCTATATTTGTGATTGCTTCAAACAGTAATCTTTTACTTGTTGAGAGATTTGACTAATGGAATGAAAATCAATGATCTTTATCTTCCCAGTAAGGATAAATTCTTGAATTTTCAGGTTGCTGATAATACTACATTTTTGGTGATTTTAGAGCAATGAAAATTTGAGAACCTAATGTGCAAGCTTGATGGTGCTAAGAATTTCAAAAGCAAGTCTATGTTGCTAAGCTGGATCTGTTCACCTCTTGACTAGTTTAAGAAGTTTGAGCTGAATCGAGAGGGTTCCAACATGCAAGATACCTTGGCCATCACATTTGCTATCTATCCTTCTCTTAAATCAATGTGGGATTGGATTAAATTAAAATTGAAATTAAATCCTCAAATGGAATAGACACACCTCTTCTTAGCCTGTACAAGCAAGTTAAAAAAAATTATGTTCTCTTATTTTCTGTATGAGGTGTATGGCTACTTTGCAATAGCCAACTTATGAAATTCAAAAAAGAATAAGGAAATACCTCTGGTTTGATGAGGATTAACTGCATGGTTAGTCTGGATTCGAACTTGTTTCAAACCCTTTTGAAGCCAAAAACTTGCACCCTGCCTGAACCAGACTTCGAGCCAGATCCCACCTTCAAACCAGTTCGAACTTCTGCTGGTTTGTGGTCTGCAGGGACGAACCATGGTAACTTAGTTTTTGGCTGGTAAAATACTGTTAAAATGCCCTTCTCACATGTTTTTGCTGTAAAATCATGCATTTTCTCTTTTAAGGTGACAGTTTTTAGTTTAATACATTTTATAATTGAAATTTACAAAAAATATATATATTTCTTTAAGAGATTTTACTTTTTAGTACTTTCTAAGTTGCTGAGGGCTTCCCAGGTACTCTCCAAGACCATAAACTATGGTTTGGCCCATATCTTCTGCCATAGCTTTCAAATTTGAGATAATATACTTTTTACAGTACTGTTTTCTCAGGCATCAAGTTTCACAATTTCTGGCACTAAACAGGGCTTAATTTAAATTTAATATAAATAATATCATTGATATGATTTGAAATGGCATTCCTCGTAATTCTCTCCAATTTACTGAAGGAGTAGTCCTCTGTAAATTTTATTTCTAGGGGACTTCCAACTCTTAATATTAGGACAGAATGGATATTCAAATTAACCTGTGGGACCTAAATATTTATAGCTAAAGTATTCTAAACTTCCTGGTTCAATCCCAGTCTGGTCATAGTATTTGATAGAGACATTCTTCTTGTAGTTTACAACCTTTCACTGAGAGGAATGCCCGGCCACATAGCAGACAGATTCAATCACATTACCTATTCCTAGATTTAATACTTCTTTGCCATGGTGTAAATAACGTTAGGTCGTTCTGGCGACTGGAAGGATGGTGAGTGGGTTACAATACAATTATCTGTCTGTGAGCGAGCATAAAGAGTTTGCGAACTGCAGTGGAGCAGGAAGAACAGAGGGTAATACAAAATGAACCAATAGATAGTAATAGGTGAAAAGATATGTGCATCATTTTTTGTTCACCTTCAAGAACTTTCACATGTGAAAGTAGAGATAGAAAGTGGCCAGAAACACTGACAATCTGCAGTCTGCTCAATATCTTCTTCCACAGCGATATAAATAAGTTATACCAACTTCAAGGTGTCCAATGACAACGTGTTGCATTTTATCAGATCCACAGCATAAAAGAATGAAAATCAGGTGTTGCCTCTGATAATGAAGCAAAACACCCCAGCACTAGTTCCATGTTCACCATCAATTGTGCAATAGCATCATTTGTATTCCATGTGAGCTGCATATTACTAGCTCCAGTCAAAGAATTGTATGACCAACAACATGAAGTCTTCCTTTCACCTTACTATCTTAATCCTAAGCTTGAAATCCTTGTTTGGCAATCTTTTTAGTTTGTCATTGGATTTGTGTCATTTCCCTGTTGCAAGGGAGGACTTAAATCCATTAGAAAATTGTCTTATATATAAGACATCACAATTTCTGAATATGCTGCTCCAGAAGATGAAGTGTCAAACAATATTTATGCGTAACCATATGGACAGCAATTGTCCTCCCATGTATGATAAGATGATCGATATATTAGAAAAACATATATTAATAATGATCGGCGACTTTCTTAAATCATCATCTTCAAAGAGAAGGATGAGTTAGTTTTAACAAAGCACAGTTAAGTGAAAGGATGCAACTTAATAAATGAAGGGATGCATTGGTTATGTAAAGAGATATCAAGTTTGAAAAGACATATCCTAGGCTGGGAGGAAAATGTATAAGTATCAAAGGCTAGCTTTTAAGAAAGTGTTTAGAGTTTTGTCTACAATTCAGGAACTCTAATCATGGGAAGTGGATAAGGGTGGAGATGGAATGGGGGGAACAGATCAATCAAGCATCAGCAGTGATCCATCCAAAAGGACACATACCTTGTCAGAAGCATCAGTTAGTTTGGAAATGCAGCAATTAGGTTAAGAATGAATACTTCTCATCCCAAAGGCTCACAACTTCAAGAAAAGTCGTATCTTACAGGGTGATGGAAGAATATAAGAGAAAAACCAACCATTCAATGAGAACAGGGATCAATGGAGGCAAACATATACTAAACAGTGATCATTATTACAATCGTGATAGTTACTTTAGTCCAGAAATGATGGAAGCATGAAGAGGTGCCATCCTTGCTTTGGGAGCAACTCCTCCCCAAGGGCCGCCACTTAATTGTAATATTAAGATATTTCAGGGGTAGCACCACTATGGGAGAGAGCATCAATGAATAGATTCAATTCTATTTGCATAGGGACTTGTAAGATGCAGAACAGTCCATTAGATATCACCAGTCAGGCATATTGATGGAGGAACGAATTGGGGATTTCTATCCATTGCACGTAATATCATTCCAGTTCAATGATGCTATGCATGAGACACATGTACTTGTAAGATCAGAACAGTCCATGAGTCATCAGCAATTAGGCTTGTAGATGGATCAAATTGGGGATTTCTACCTATTGCAGTTAAGATTTTTCTTGTACAATGATGTTGTGCAGGAGATGCGTGCTTAGTATACTGAATTTATTGTTGCTTATCTGAATCTGCCAACATTTATGTATTCTTAATTTAATGGATAATGGACTCATTTAGGCACACACCTCTCATATAGATGGGAAATAGCCACGGTCCCAAGAGGGATACTATCGGCTGTTGGGCCTAGGGTTGAGGATTAACGGATTGTGGGCTTCTCACTAAGCACACCCTCTCATGTGGATGGCGAGAGCTACATGAGATTGAGAGGGATGGCTCCACTTGTGGGCCTATGATAGTGGATCATGGAAATCTCACAAGGTAAACCCCCTCATATGGATGACAAGAGCCACATGAGGTCAAGAGATAACATCGGCTTTTGGGCCTAGGGTAGATGATTAATGGATTATTGACTCCTCACTAGCTCCACTTCCTCATCTGGCTGCAAGTGCCACATGAGGCCAAGAGGGATGGCATGAACTCACGTCTATGATAGAGGATTGATGGTTATTGGTACTTCATTATGTACGTTCCCTTATAAGGAAGTCGAGCCATGTGAGGTCAAGAGGGATATTATTAAGCTCTTGGGCCTAGGGTAGAGGACTAATGTACTATGGACGCTTGTTAGGTACACCACCTCAACTATTAGAGTTGGCATTAACATCTTTGTTATTTTTAGTAGTGATAGAATTAAATGGTTTAAGTAAATAATTGGAATCATATGTCTTTTAGGCCCAGACATGCATCACTACCTAATAGAACTTGTTATAATGAAACAAAATAGGTAAAATGCAAAAATACTATAGTATAAGATAATAAATTATCAGTTGCCTCTTTTTGTTTTTGTAACAAGTGATATAGTTTTATTAATATTAATGGAATAAAGTACAAACCAAAGATTCGCATCATAACCAATGACAAAGCAAGCTTAAGACATTAACATGCTAGCCCAGAAAATGGACACACTGAAATTTTGCCAAGCAGATGCAGAGGATCCAGCATTGTGCCCCCAACGACGCATCATCTTTTCCTTGGTCTCATTAACCATGATTTCTCCCGTCTCCACTTTCCCTTTTTTTCTGCCCAACACTGACAATTGCCGCAATGCTGAGGAGACCCCGTCTTGCTCAGTGTGTGCTTCCTCTTCCTCTGTCGTTGCGGGTGTCTCTTCCCACTGCTTAACAAAATGCAATAACTCCACCCATGCACGACCAGTTTCTCCCCCGCGCTAGATAATAATCAGGATAGAGGAGTTGATCATTATGAATGACTGGACTTCTTCCCTGGCACCCTCAAACTGCTTCCACATTCTTTTATTTGTGCGAAATCCAACACCCATTACAGCAATCTCTAACCATTTCGACACTACCGACTCTACACAAATATCGATCATTCTCCTTGCTTCTTTCATACTCTCAGAGAGAAGAAAAGCCCAAGCGTAGAAGAGGGAAGAGATGTTGACATTCGTCCTTGGATGAAAAGCCTTGCTATTGTACTCATTCCCAAAAAGCTTGCGTGGTAAGCGATAAAATTTGCCTTTGTTTATCTTAAAGACTTCCGCTAATCATCTCTGAGAAATTTTGCCACGAAATCCTTGTCGATTTCTTCAGAGTCTACAAATAGAAATTGGCCTCACTATTCACACTGTCACTATTACTAGATGAAGACATGCGACTGTGGACCTTTTTAAAATATCCGCCCAATGTAGAAAGTTCTGTTTCCATTTCTTGTGTTACAAGGCAAGATGCAACAGAATCGTACTTTGATTTACATCTCGCCTCTAATTTCTTCGCACACGACCTCTATCACCTTTTCACTTTCCTTTTGGGTGTTTTCTTCGGTTCATTAGCACTCTAATTGATCCCTCCAATGTTGGTCATGTCAATTACTTGGGCCCATGTTGGAATTTAAATCCCTCCAAAATTCCTTTACTATCTCAACTCGATGATGTAGACTAACACCCACAATGGCTATTATGTCGACTATTACATTGTTCTTTGGTCACACTTATTAGAAAAACTGACTACCAAACAACCTGCAACGTTATTAGTTCCAACTAGGAGCTGTTTTGCATCTAACATTAGCATATTGTCCTTAGTATCTCAAATTACACAACCTACATGACATGTCGGATTTCCTTTGGAAGCCTCGTCAAAGTTACATTTCACCACCCCTCTCCTAAGCTGCCAACTCAAGCTGTTTGTCATTTGTAGGAAAATGATTAACCCTTAAAGGCCAATGAATGGGCGTAAAACGGATCAAAGGCCAATAGGATTGTATTCTCAAATCATTCCTAGTAAAAGGAATCTTAGAAACATTGATTTGAGATGTTGAATTACTTACCAATTATGATATTCTAGAAATAGAGAATACTGAGAGGGAGGAGTGAATAAATGTTCCACAAACTTTTGCCCAACTATGGATATCTTTAACAATTTTTAAGCATGTAGATATGATCAAATTGAAAATTAAGCATATCTTTAACACAATGCAACTCATAACGCTGTTATTTGTTAACTAGGGAAAATTTGGCCGAGGGAAAACCCAGGTGGGGATGGTACCCACAATTGATTCAATAATCAAAAGTATCTTGTGAAAAATATTGACCTTGTTAGGAGTTTATTATAATTGTATATCTCTGTTTGTTAGAAGACCAAGCCTTATTAGAATCTTCAATCTTGTTAGGAGTTGTTATTACAACACAAAAGTAGCAAGTTGAGCCCATTGCCCAAATATGCATATAAAATAGTACAATTCGTATACAAAAGTGTAGATACAAAAACGTTTCTAATAGGGTTGACTTCAATAACTGATTTGTCCTTTGTAGCTCTCCTTACAATAGTGATCATACATTTGTACAATATTGTACTATCATCAAGTTTGCATTAATATTGATTATATAAAGTGTGAATTTAAACATTATATTACAATTCCATGCTTATTACAAACAAAAAGTGTCTTCCTTGTTACCAAATTGCTTAACCAGTCGGTCTTCAATATTTTGCACGTTTCTTGAAACTAAAAATAACTTCTTGCTGAGTGAGGGTTAACATCTAGGGTGTCATCCTAACCTTGTTATGTCGTCGTTTTGGTAAACCAAAATAATCCCTTAACCAAAGTGCCTTTACTCTGTCATTTGCTCTATTCAGCCTGTTATGACATGTACTTGGAAAATTGCCCATAACTCTATCCGTACAAGGAATCTCCTTGAGCGCTTTTAACCACGTGCTCATTACATAATGTACTCCCTTGCCTCATCTGTGCATAGTCTGAAGTGCCTCTAGTGAACTGAGCTAAAACAAAATGTGTAACTATTCCTGGTTATCTTGAATAATACTTAGACAATTGTCTAAGTCCAAGTATCCAAAACTTAGTAATATATTTTTCTTTTTTCATAGGAGGTACAAGTTGCCATCAATGACAACGCTATATCATCCTTATGTATCCGCCTAGCCACATTGCCAACTTTCTCCCCCTTTGGCATTGATGGCAACATGTGAGAAAATTGGTTAAGTTACACAATTCTTCAAACTTGTGGTCTTGTGAAAATTTCTAAATTCGTGGATCATCTTTGTCTTATACATAAGATAGTGTACATTCATACTGAATTCCTATACTCTTCCTTTTACTATATTTATAACTCCTTACAATAAAGTATACTTAAAAATTAACAATTTTCCTCAATACTCCCCCCCACCCTCGTTGATATCAATGACAAAGGTGAGTCAAAATTTATATACATATCAACATTTTGTTACCTTACTTTTTTCAAGCTTGTTGCATGCTAATGAGTGCCATGCACTCTCCAAAGCTTTGCTTTAAGTTGGTCAACTCTTTCTCAGTCATCGTCAGAAAGATATCTTCATTGCTGTTTGTTACTTCCCGCTGATTACCTCACCTTACGCCATTCATAGTGTTGAGGATGGGAACCCTTTTTCAGACCTATTCGAGAGCATCTCCAAGTTTGGGGGCGACATCATCATCCTAGGAGATTTTAATGCATGGACTAAAGATCTCTAGACCCCCCAATATGACCGTGGGTCCGATTTGATTTGTACTACTGAGAGGGATCTTACCAGTATGGGGCTTCAGCGTTTATCCGAGGATCACAATGGACCTCTAACTTGTTATGGTCGCCACCTTCTCCAGCTCTATGAGTCCTCCAACTTGGTGATTCTGAATGGCCTCTCTTGTTTCTTGGGTTCTGAGCTTTTTACGTGTTGGCCTCATAGTGGGGGTGCGAGTGTGGTGGATTACATCCTCGTTGTTGCTTCCTTTCTCCCCTCCATCCAAAATTTTACTATCTCCCGTCTTCCCTTGGCTGATCATGCCCTTCTTAGCCTTTCAGTCCGTGTTTCTTCCCACCCTTTATCACCCATCTCTACTCACCCTGCCCGGTTCCACCCCCACACTCGTTTCTGTTTTGAGGATAGTGATCAAGACCTCTTCATTTTTCATTTGAGAAGATTCCTCTGCCCAGCTAGCTTCACGGATCACAATTAGGTGTCCACCATGTTTCACTCACTAGCTACCGCGATTTGGGAGTCGGCTCTTCTCTCTATCCCTCACCGCTCCATTTCCAGCACTCATAGATAAGCTCGACGAAATACTTGTCCCATGAATCAATGGTTTGATGATGACTGTAAAACTTTCCACCACTCCTTGTGCTTGGCTTTTGATACTCATTCCCCCGCTTTCACCAATTTACGACTCTCTTACAAACGCTTTCTTCGCCATAAAAAGCGATTATTTATTGCTTTACAGGGCAGATCCCTCTGAGACATGCTTATTCAATATCCCAAGTTGTTTTGGCGCATCATGTTCCCCAAGCGTAGCCAACCCCAGTCCACCTCGAATTTCATCTCCTTGCTTCCCATATCTCCACGTTGTATGACATTCGGGTCAGCTTGCCGCCCTTCCCAGCCTGCTCCCCCATTGTCACTTATTCTCCACCTCTAGCATTTACGAGGCCATTAGACTTATGAGATGCAGCAGGGCGGTTGATGAGGAGGGTTTTCAGGCTAAGCTCGTCAAACTTGGTACCACGATCTTGGGCCCTTATCTCTCTACGCTCTTTAATAAAGTGGTTTGTTTTGGTTTTCTGAACTCTTGGTCGAGACACATTATTCACCCGATCCATAAGTCTGGGCTGACCTCTGATCCCGGAAACTATAGGACCATCATGATTCGGCATACATTTGCCAAACTTTATGCTACAACTTTGAATACTATTTTATCCAGTGAGCTTGATAAGAGGAATTGTAGGGCTAAGGGTCAAGCAGGATTCATGATAAACTACCAAACCATAGATCATATCTTTACACTACGAGCTATTATCGAGGAGGCTCGACATCACTCGAAGAAAGTCTACTGTTGTTTTGTGGATTTTCGTAAGGCTTTTGATTCCATCCCCAAAGCAGCCCTTTTTCAGAGACTGAGAGATATTGGTATTTCTGAGATCTTATTGACGACTATTATGAGGTTATATGAGACTGTGACTCAGGACCACAGAGGGCCTCTCTGATCCTATCCAGAGCACCATTGGGGTGAAGCAGGGCTGCCCTCTCTCGCCCACCTTGTTCGGGATCTACATTGATAAACTCGAGGTTTTTCTTAGTGACTCCTCGCTTCCAGGTGATGGTTGTCATCTACACTAGGTATTGATCTCCATCCTTCTCTTTGCTGATGATGTGGTTCTTCTTGCTTCCTCTCTTGAGGGTCTTCAGAGGCTTTTAGATAGACTTGCATCTTTGTGTGATATGAGACAACTGGTTGTGAACCTTGAGAAGACTCGGGTTATGGTCTTCAACGGTTTGAAGACTTCACATCTCCATTTTCACTTCCAGGGGCGGGAAGTTGAGATTACATCATCTTACACATAGCTTGGGGTTAAGTTTTTTGGATCTCGTTTCAGCCTTAGATTAGTAAAGGGTTGGGTTCCCTTGCCATGTTCGAGAGACAGTGCTTCAGACACCACTTTCAGGATACATTGTCTAAGTTATCCCTCCTGGATTCCTTGGTAAGACCCATAGTGCTCTATGGTTAGGTGGTTTGGGGTCCTTCTCTTTTAGACTCGGATTGGGCCATGATCGAGCGTACCCAGATTATGCTCCTTTGTCGAATTATCAGATGTCACGGTTCTACCCCCCATAGTATTATTTTGGCCGAGTTCGATGCTCACCCATTCAGACTTGCAGCCATTTTTGACTTGATTTGGTTTTTCCACCGTCTTCATGGCTTTGCTAACTCAGAGGAAGGCCAACACAGATACCCTTATTTAGCCTACTGCTCCTCAGTTGCTATTGCTGACTTCGATCTTGCCACTAGAGCCCGCAGTTGGTATGCTCAGGCTACTATCCTACTGAGTTCAGTGGGGATCGACATTGATCATCTTCCTCCCTACCAGTTCTCATTGGATGCCCTTGCTCATCTACTCCCTTCTTGGTAGGAGTTGAACGGGCATGTTAGACATTTACAGGAAGTATATCACACAAACCTGGGTGGATCCTCTAGGGGGACTACGTCCAAGGATGGCTTTCTACACTGAGCACTTCTTAGTTATCTGAGATGAGATTATTGTACGCCTTGAGTACTTACATAGATACTGGACTCACGCCTTGCGTATCTCCCTTGGCTCCTTTAGGGTGGGCTTGGACAAACTCCGGATTCAGGTCGATCACCATATTGCTAGAGAGGATCGAGTGTGTACACTTTGTACCTTAGCAGAGACAGAATCTGAGATTCATTTTCTTTTCAGATGCCCCATATACTACGAGATTAGAGGGGGATTTTACTGTCTGTTTAGAGATTGCAGATCCCTCTCGGATTTTTTTAGGTACACCGATCAGCGTTGCATTGCACTCTATCTCCGCGAGTCCTTATAGCTTTGTGACCATACTTTACAGCTTTCATTTCCCAAGAGTCAGACCTAGGCACAACTTATTACGACCTTCTTCTCGCCCTTAACTCTAGCTCGAGGTGTGAAGCGACTATACAGTTTCCCTAACACGGGCTGTCCCAGATCGGTGAGACCCCGCAGGGGACCTTTTTGCGAGCAACACTCCTCTCGTAGCACTCAGCTTCATCACAGGGCTTCTGGTAGCCGCACAAATCAATCACTGTTGGACTTTTTCCCTGTGAAGATGGATACCTAATCTTTTTCGTGATGTTTCTTGCTTTCTTCTTCTTTTGTTGTGCTTGTTTTTTTTTGGACACCATTTGGTGCTCTGTTTGTTTGCTTTTTCCTTGTTGTAAGCTTATAGTCCCATAGACTCACGTTGTGGTCTTTTGTTGGACATTAATAAATTTATCTTATCTTATTTATCCATCTTATCTCTCATATATTCTTGACTGCTTCTAATATGTTGATCAATGCATATAAGTCACAGGACGCTAATTCTATTGTATTAAGATTAGAACAAACAAATCTAGCAAAGATTTCTTTTGTATCTATACATTCCTTAAGCTATATCTGCACATGATCAATTTTCAATGTGACATGTTCCCTTAAGAATGAAAACTTCTTTATAGTCCTTTCCTTTTGGAACTCAAGTAACTTTAGCTCATCATGAGCATTGCTGATCCTTTTCTCCAAATCTATGATATGTGCATTTGGATTTTTCAGTTCATCCACAATGTTCTTTAGTTTTATCTCCTTTTTGATCTCTTTCTCAATGCCTTTTGTGTACTCAAAAGATAAAGCACATTTAGCATATAAATCCTTGCCTTCTTGTAGGCATCTTTTTAGCTCCTTGATGCAAGTATCAAGTACTTATAAGTCAATAGTAATATTGTTACACACAGTGCTAAAAAAGTTACCATCATGAATGGCTTGAGCCTTCACTATTACAACTTCCACTAGTATAGAGAAATTCTTGTCAAATTCTCCTATTGTCTTTTTTGCTCTCTTCTCTACATAAGGTTGATTGATTTGTATTTGAATTGTAATCTGTATCCTCTCTGTCATTTCTCAAGTGTGCATAGTGCAATCTTGCTCATCTTGCCAGATTCTTCTGCTATTTTTCCAAGTGAAAATGTTGCTAATTGAAGATAATTTTGAATGTCCATTTTACCATCAAACATTTTGGTAACATCTTGTGGAAAATTTGTAGTTAGTTCTTAAATAGGTGATCTTGAAGTACTAGCTTGTGTAGTATTTTCTGCATTAGCAGATGTTTGCAAAACTGTTATCTGCATTTCCTCAATTGTGGGTGCTTGAACTTCGGGGGGATGTGATGGTTGGGTGTCCATCTGACCTTTCTGTTCATGATTTTCATTGTTCTTCTTTTCTTCTACTTTCTTTTTCTTCTCTTTAAGTCTTCTTCAAAGAAATAGTTATGGATGTGGCTTTCTCCACTATGTCTGACCAATTTGCTGTATAGTCAAACTTTGCACTTACAGGGGTAGGTATCAAGGACAATTCTATAGGTGTTTCCTATCTGCGCACATTTGTAGAGTTTTGTTGACTAGCCTTATTATCTTCTTCATTAGAATTAGGGTAATCCACTATATTATCCGTGACCAAATTGCCAACTTCATAATCCTTTTGTTCTGCAAAGGGGTCATCAATGTTGCTAGCAAAGTGGTCTTCAGTAGTATCAATAGTAATGTGGCTCCCCCTATCATCATATTGTCATCTTTCACATTAGGTGCATCCTCAATGTTCATCACTATATCATCTTGGGGCTCATCTTCTACTGTTGTGGCTACTGGAGTAGAGTTGAACGCGTCACTACTCTTACTACTGCCTCCTCTATTTCCTTGATTACTTCATCATACAAGCCTCCCATTATTTGAATTGCTCTTGCTTTCTTTCAAAATATGAGCCCCAACTCTGCCTTAATATTCTCTATTTGATTTTGTCCAAAGTACATGGTTTTTGAATTGCTTGCTCTTATTTTCTTCTCATTCTCATTACCTTTCTTCGTCCTTATTTTCAACCTTTCATATAATTCATTAGGTATGTTTCCAAGTACATGTATGAAATGTTGCTTGAAATCAACCATATACAATGTGACCACATTCTCCACTTGTCTCTTTTGTAATGGATCATGCAATTCATAATACTTCTTTAGATGTGTTAAATTTAAATCTTTAATGATCATTTGATTCATTCTACCAATTTCTGGTTTCCAACTTTTTCTTTTCTTTTCACTCCCCTCTGCTTGCTGTGTCTGTGGCTGAGTTTGTGGTGGGGTAATCTACCTTCTCGTTCTCTTTGGTGGAATATCTTCCTCTTTTTGTTATGTGGGCTTCCTCCCAACGTATGCCATTAACACTTTTGGCTTCTTTTTAGGTCTTGGCCTACTAGCCATTTTCTTGATCCTTTTAGATATTATAGGAGTTATTTCTTCCTTTTTCTCTTCCTCTTTTTCCTGTTTAACAAGTGCTAGTGTCACTAATGGAGAGGTCCTTGTAGGCCTTCTTGAAACTGCAAAGGCATTGATCTTACTAATTACTTTCACATCTTCCTCTTATTCTTCCTCAACTGGCTGAGCTTCTGCCACGGATGGTTTTGCACTGATAGATGCTACAGAGGTAGCTGGTGGTGGTCGTGGACTACTAGGTGCAACATACAATGGTTGAACTATTAGCATGAATGTTGATGATATTCCTACGGGGGAGTATATTAGCATTTTTGGAGAGATGATTCAGAGCTTTTGTGTTGCATTCACGATTGTATTTGTCATTGATGTCATATTGATTATTCCTTGAACACTGTTAGAGTTACAAATGTAGAGCGTTTGACATGATTCATGGATTGAAGATCAACTTATGTACAATTGAGGTTATGTTCTATAGTATGTCTAGATGCTATAGCTAAGAATGCATACAAAAATATGAATACTTGACAAAGTTATGCATATTTTAGTGAAGGTAGCTTCCAGACATCATTTTTGGAAAGTGAGTACTATTGTTTTCATTCTATATTGTCATAGGGATGGAATTGGCTTAAGCGAGCTAAGATAGAGGTTGAAGGCATGTTAGAGATGCCTTAATTAAGAGGGCATAATCAAAAGATCATCGAGTGAAAAATTATGAAGACTGTGAGTTGACAATTTGTTTGTAATCTTGGATAAAATGTAAAAATGTAATGTAACATGTATTATAATATCTTAAGATGTTCCTATATTATTATTGTAAATTGGGAAAGACTCAAGGCCGAATTAGTAACTTGTTTTAGGACTTGGTATAAAGGAAAGATGTTTTTCTTGGATGTAATGTAATGATATGTATTCATATCTTTGTAATATGTATTATGTGAACTTGATATGAAAAGTTGTGAAGATCAAAGTAGACGAGCTTATAGGGAACAATATTTGGCAAGAAAAGTTGTTGTTTGGACAACAGTTGTTTCATATTCATATCATTAAGAAGGAATGGTACTGAGGCTATTAGGACAATAGGTTTAGGTGTTATCCTTTCAACTCCTAATAGGGTTGGAATCTCCTAACATGATTCAAAGTCTCCTAGTAGGGAGTCATGTACCGATTGTATTTCATTGACTCCTAACATGGTCTATCCTTTCACAAGGAAATTTTATATTAGCACATCATTTTGTGGGTACCATCCCCACTGGGGTTTTTCCCCTGATCAAGGGTTTCCCTAGTTAACATATCTGGTGCTATTGTGCATGGTTGTCTTTCTAAGGTTGTCGCATCTATTTTTTATATGTTTTAGAATTAATAACGACATTGAGAGTTGTTTTAAGAGTATAATTGATTCTCCCCCCCCGCTCAGTTATCATGGTGGACTTTACTTGCAAACGTGAACTAACAAGATGTCACTCTGAGTGACTGCCTTCATTTGTTGTTTGCTTATTCTCAATATCTTTTTCCTTTGTCATCCTAGTGTACTTCAATATTTTCTTTACAACACTCTCAAATTCCTTCTTAGCTGCTTTCGATATCTACAATTGTTAGGCTTCAACGAATCTCTCTCTAGTTGTACCCTATCTCTCACTATCATCATCCATATGAGATCCTAGTAGTTCTTTTGCATAACTCTCAATTTCCTCTTCATTAACTTCATAACATAAGGGATCTGCAAACTTCAATCTAGTGTCAGCTGCTTTCATACATGTTTTATCAGTTTCTCTCATAAAGCATATTGTCTCCTTATACTACTCTACAACTCTTCTAGGTATCCTTATTCTTTTCTTCATCTCATATTCGAATGTTCTTATCAAATTGTTTATATTACTAGTTATGTAGTCTTTAAAAGTTTTCCTATAATAGTGACTTATCAATTCCATTGTGCACTTGTCTGATTTCCATTATGATTGTGGCATGTTTGAGAATCTCTTCATGACATGAAAGAATAGCTATGTTATCAGTGATCCAAATCTAAAAGTCACATACTGTTGGATACAATCATTCAATTGTATGTTGTCTTTGATGTTACACAAATGTCAAATATATACTGAGCAATCAATATATGCCGAGCTCACTCAAGAGTCAAAGGAAGTTCAAGTATATGACAAGTGTTTCATTGTTAACCAAGCTCAGAGTGAGTGTCTACTGAGCTCACTCGGTCACCTAGGAAAAGTTGGCATGGAACAAGTGTCTATTGAGCTCACTTGATTATCAAAGGAAGTTTGAAGGAAAGCCATTTTCTGAGTTAGTTTTGACCGAGTTGGGTTGGCTAACAAAGGATTTTCCTGTATCAATTTTGTTGGTTAGTTCAAGCCGACTCATGGGATGAATTTCATTTGTTTGAAATTATATTCAAGCCTTCTTGACAACATATAAGTATAAGGTCAACTCGAGGATTGAATTGTGAAGAAGCATGGGATTGAAAGATAAATTAAAGAAGCGAATTGGAAGGTTATCAGAGTATCTGAGTTGATTGAGCTACAAAGAACATTCTAATCAAGGAGGATCAAGTATTCAAGCCAGAACAAAGATCTGAAATCAACAAACACAATTGCATCATCATTGTTACTCTTTAATAATTGTAGCAGTGAATCAAATCTTCTAACATCACTGGAATATCATCCAACCAGGGTTTACTTTTGCTTTTGCTTTTGTGTCTACAAGATTGCCTGCAAACCGTTTGATTGAATGTTAGACCTTTGTTTGGACCCAATCACATTCCAGTAGGTACTTGACCGCATGACAAAAGTTGAGATTGATAGTGCAACCCTAAAAGGCATTGCTATTGCGACATCCTTGCTCTCTTTTAAGCTTTGTAATTCGTTGAAAGACGCTGAATCTAAGAATCAAACTCTTCGTGATAGTGTGCAGTCCCTACGTGAGACAATAAATGATTTGAAACAAATATAGACAACTCTCTCACAGGTATACAGATAGATTTGAAAGATCAATTTGACTGTTGCCTACAATGAAACCCGGTCATTGACCTCGATAAAATTCAAGATACACTCGAGCACACAATACAAATGATGGCTATCCATGATTCGAAGATGAAACAAGAGGAACTCGATAAAAAACAATGCTCTCTATAGATCGAAAGAGAACAACAGCTGAAATCATGTGCATCTATTTGCAAAAACCTCATTTCTTCCTCCCCTCCTCCTTTTTCTACTCTCTCTGGCATTGAGAAGCTAGTCTATACTAAGATAGCAGATAAAAGGGTCAAGCATTGCCTGTGAGCTAAACTTGAGGGTCCGCGGTCTCCCTCTTCCTTGCCCCGAGCCTCTTGCAGTAGGCTACTCCTTCCTTAAAGACCAATTGGATATCACCGACATCTCATTGGATTGTGCTTGGGTCGGACATGACAATACCCTCTTTATTTGGTTCCCTTCAATTGTTGATTGCCTTCGAGCGCTTAGGACAAAGAGGAAACTCTTCTCTCTTCCCATCAAGATTTGTCTTGATGAGGATCTTACCAGATCACAGGTGGCAAAACTTAAGGAGGCTCAGGCTCTCGTTGTGGCTACCAGATAGGAGGGTAAATGGGTAGTGATCAGAAACCTCAAGGCTATGATTCGTGACACTTTCCTTGCTAGTTGGGAGCCGAGATTGAAGTAGGTTCTAAAAGGCTACTAACATTTCTTAGGTGGTAGCATCTTTGCCTTTTTTCTTTCTTTCTCTTCTCCCTTTTCTCTCTCTTTCTTTCTTTGAGCTTGGATCCCTAATGTTGGCCATTCTAGATCTGTGTGACCTTGCCGGGGATCTCCTCATTAGCGACACTCCTCTCGTAGCACTTAGCTTCATCACAGGGCCTTTGGTAGCTGCACAAATCATACGTTGTTGGACTTTTCCCTACGAGAACAAATACCTATTCTTTTCCATGTCGTCTCCTGCTTTCTTCTTCTTTTATTGTACTTATTTTTTTTAAGACATCGTTTAGTGCTCCATTTGTTTGATTTTTTCTTGGTGTAAGTTTCCAGTCCCATAGACCCATGTTGTGGTCTTTTGTTGGACATTAATAAAATTACCTTATCTTACGCTATCTAACAGAGTTAGTTTAACAACTATTTGCCAAATCCTCTAACAAGGTGGCATTTCTAAATTGAAGTCTCTAAAGACCTCTAACAAGACAACTCCTAACAGGGCGAAGTAAATCCTTTAATAGAGTCACACCTAACAGTGTGTTTTGTAACCTTTAACAAGGTTGGCTCCTAACAAGGCTCACTTTAGAAGAGTGAAAACCAGTAATTAGTTGCAATTGGTGGTTTTTCCCAAATTGGGTTTCCACGTTAAATCTTGGTGCCTCTTGTGTTTATGTTATTTTCTTAAAGATTATGCAACTAAGTTAATTAAGGTTAATCACACTAAACATTTTAAGAAGCAATTATTTTTAGTGTTTGCGGAGTGGCAGTAATTTCTAGTGTTAACTGAGTGTTCCTGTGTTAACCTAATTACAATAGTATTTCAGTTTTAACAAAGTTTGATTTTGAATTGTATTGACATCTTAAGGGATTTTGGATTTATTTTTGTGGTAACCAATTGACCCCTCCCCTCTCAGTTACTCCTCTTATATTTCCAACAATTAGTATAAGAGCTTTTGGTGTTTGCAAATAAGGTTTCAAGGACCTAAGCTAAAGATCAAGACGTCTTACAAAAGGGAGATCCTGAAGTTGAACAGAGATAACTTTTAAGCATGAAATGAACTGATGAAGCTACATTTGACAACAATTAGAGACCTAGGCCTAAAATGTCTGAACACCAAGTATGTGGCATCTACTAGAACTATGACTGTGGAATAAATTATAGGAAAAAGAACCATAAGATAATGATGATTGACATTGCCTCTACTCTCAATTATGCTAAATTTGATGAAGTCAAAGATTGTGCTATTGCTTGTGAGATGTGGATCAAGCTGAACGCTATCTATGGAGGAGATGACAATGTAAGGAGAGCTAAGGCAAAAAGTCTCATCGGTCAGTTTGAGCAGATGAAGATGAAAGAAGACAAGAACATTGCACAGTACAATGAAAGAATGAAAGCTAGTGTGTGTGCAATTAGAGCCCCAAGTGGGAAAATTGATGGTGTAACAATGGTAAGCAAGGTACTCATAACACTTCTTCCTGTTTATGCAATCAAAGTGTGAGCTATTCAAGAAATGAGATGTGATCCTAAGGATGATATAACTTTGGATGCACTAGTGGGAAGGTTGACATCATTTGAGTTAGATAATTTTATTCCTAACTCTAGTAACCTTGAGTCTGCATTTCAAGCCAAACTATCACTCAAGAAGAAAGCTGCAAAATCTAAAAGTAGGAGGTTTGATAGTGAAGATGAAGATGGTTCTGATGATGAATTTGAAGTTGTTGAAGCATTTCTTGCAAGAAGATTTTCCAAGGGCAAAGGAATGTACAAAGACAAAATTCCTTTGATCTTCTTTTCTTGTGAAGAAGTTGGTCACATTACTACAAGGTGTCCGAATAGAGAAGGCAAAGAAGAAAAGAAGCATGACAAGTACAAAGATAAGAAGAATTTCGAAAGTTACAAACACTAAAGGACAAAGGTAAGAAATCTTGTTACATAGCTAAAGATTCTATTAGTGGTGAAGAAGATGAAATGGTTTATTTTGTTGTTAAGGATGAATTAGATGATGAGAATGATAAAATGACCCTCATTTCGCATGTTAGTAAGAATGATACATGGATTATTGATAATGGTTGTTCTCACCATATGACTAGTGATAAATTTAAATTTGAGCACTTGGAACACTATGATGGTGGGAGTGTCAGATTTGGAAATGATGAACCTTGTTATGTGAAGGGAAAAAGTTGTATTGCACTAATCAATGAACTTAGATGTGACAATGCTTATTGGGTTGAAGGACCAAAGCATAAACTACTTAGTGTGACACAATTGAATAACATTGGATTCAAGGTAGAATTCATGAATAGAAAAGCCAAGCTATTAGATGGAATTGGAAATCTAGTTAACATTGGTAATCAAGCAAGAGGTAATCTATTCTAACTGGATCTAACTGTAAATTCATGTTTCACAGCTCAAGTAGAAGAAAGCTAGTTATGGCATAAAAGGTTATGTAATGTGAATTTTGATAACTTGGTCAACATAAGCAAGAATAAAAGGGTTAGAGGTATTCCAAGACTAAAGAAACCTAATATGGGTATGTGCAAGAATTGTCAAATTGGAATGATGGAAAAGACAAGTTTTAAAAGCAAGAACTATCATTCGGAAGAAGTTTTGGAGCTGATTCATACAAACCTTTGTGGACCTATTGGCATACAAAGCTACACTGGAGATAAGTACTTTATTTTATTTGTTGAAGATTATTCTAGAATGATGACATGTATTTAAAGGATAAATGAGATGCTTTTTAAAAGTTCAAATGGTATTTGGCTAGAGTTGAGAAAGAAACAAGAAAGAAACTGAAGTGTCTAAGGTCATATAGAGGAGGTGAATTCATCTCAAATGAATTCAATGAATTTTGCAATGAAAGAGGAATCAATAGACATGTATTTGCACCTAATATATCTCAGTAGAATGACATTGCTAAAAAAATGAATAGATCAATCATGAATTGTGCAAGGATATTGATGATAGAGAAGAGTGTTGCTATCAAATATTGGAAGGAAGCAATCAACACTACAGTTCATACCTTATATCGAGTTCAGTTGAAAGACCCAGATCAAACACCTTTTGAATTATGGTATGGCTATAAACTTATGTGTGTTATTTCAAAGTATTTGGAAGCAAATGTTGTATTTTGAAGGAGTCAAGAAAATGAAAATTTGATGTGAAAAGTGATGAAGGCATATTGTTGGGATACTTCAATAAGAGCAAAACATACAAATGTTTGATTCTATTCACTCACAAAGCTATAGAAAGTGTGCATGTAAAGATTGATGAATTTGCAGAAGACTAACGAACAAAGCAGGAAAGAATCTGAAGACTACAAAAACTTTGTTTACTATGAGCTTGATATTTTACCCGAAGTTCAAGCAACTGATAGTCAACAATCTTCACTATCCGAGTCCCCAAAATCCCCAGTTCAAGCCAAGTTGTAGCCAGTGAAACTTGACTCACAGTTAGAAGGATTTGAGTTGCAATCAGAAGGACCCGAGTTTCAACTAGTGCAAACCAAGTCATCTAATGGATCCGAGTAATAGATAGTGGGACTCGAGCATGATTCAAAAGATCATGGTGAACCTAGTGAATTAAGAAAGGAGCCCAAACTTGTTGGATATGTCAGAACACATCATGCACTCGAGCAAATCATTGGAGATCAGTCAAATGGTACAATGACAAGGAAAAAATTAAAAGGTACATGTTTTCTTATTGAGTTTGAACCTAGAATTGTCAAAGATGCATTAGAGAATGAAAGCTAGATTGAGGCAATGAATGAAGAGATTGATCATATTGAAAGGAACAAAACTTGGACTCTTTTTCTTAGACCTAAGGACAAGAATGCAATTGGCACAAAATGGGTATTCAGAAACAAGCTAAATGAGAATGGAGAAGTTTCAAGAAACAAGGTAATGTTAGTTTGCAAGGGTTATGCTCAAGAAGAAGGTATTCATTATGGAGAGACTTTTTCTCATGTTGCTAGACTAGAAGGTGTTAGAATACTCGTTGCATATGCATCACACAAAGGATTCAAAGTATATCAGATGGATGTGAAATCAATATTCTTGAATGGAATCTTAGAAGAGGAAGTCTACATTGAGCAACCAGAAGGTTTTATTGATCTTAGCAAAAGTGACAGTGTTTGCAAACTACACAAAGCTTTGTATGGTCTCAAACAAGCCTCCTAGAGCATGGCATGGAATGTTACATAATTATTTCATAAGGATTGGTTTTCAAAGAACTAATGATAACAACCTATACATCAAAGGACTTGATAAAAAGATTGTGTTGGTAGTAATCTTTGTTTATGATACATTATTTACTAGAAATGAGTTGTGCAAATCTTTGTCTGTACAAATGATTAAGGAATTTGAAATGTCAATGTTTGGAGAGATTAAATTCTTTGTTGGCTTACAAATTCAATAGATGAATGATGATATTTACATTACTCAACCAAAGTACATCAAGGAGATACTAAAGAAATTTGGAATGCAAGATTTTAGACCAGTTGGAACACCTATGTCTACTGGACATAAGCTTCCCAAAAATGATGATTTCAAAGAGGTAGAGCATACTACATATAGATCAGTGATTGAAAAACTTCAGTATGTAGTGCACACAAGACTTGATATAGCATTAATAGTTGGTATGGTGGCTCGATTCTCTACTAATCCTAAAGAAAATCATATGATGGCAATAAAAAGAATCATGAGGTATTTGGAAGGTACTAAAGATTATGGTTTGTGGTATAAGAAAGGAGGAAACTTTGAATTGAAGGCATTTACTGATGCAGATTGGGCAAGAAGTGTTGATGACAGGAAGAGCACTAGTGGTGGAGCACTTTTTCTTGGAAAAGGACTAGTATCTTGGACAAACAAGAGGCAAAACTGTATCTCTCAGTCTACACCAGAAGCATAATATGTTGTTGTAGCAGTCAATTGTTCCAACATTGTGTGGTTCAAACGACTGTTGTTGAGTATGAAGGAGGAGATCAAGGACTCAGTTGTTATATTCTGTGATAACACTAGTGTAATCAACTTATCCAAGAATCCAGTGATGCATACCAAGACCAAACACATTGCAATAAAATATCATTTCTTGAGAGAATTGGTGTAACAAAGAGGTGAGATTGGAATATGTGAAAACAAAATAACAGATTGTAGAGATATTCACCAAGCCATTGCTTAAGGATGCATATTTGTATCTAAGGGGTAAGCTAGGGGTCATTCCCTTGTCTCAAGTCACTAATATGATTATAGTGATGCATCAAACAAACATGTTGAAGATCAAGCAAGTTGATGTAGTATTGTTAGAGCAGATTGCATATGAATCTGTACATCAGGTACATGGAAACTACATCGATTGTTTTCTTTGGCATACGATGTCAAAGAGGGAGAGTTTTGCTGTCATATATCAGAGAAATTTTTGTGAATGTCTATATATCAAAGATTTTTTTTTGAATGTCTGAGATGTCAAAGAGGGAGAATTTGGCATATCAGAAATTATGAGTTGATATCAAAGAGAGAGAGTTTGTTATTGCAGTCATTGTAATCAGAGATTGATGACAAAGGGAGTTCACATCGATAGAGGGGGTTCTCATGGATGAGAATTTGAATGAAACTAAGGATATTATCCTTACTTCTATTTTGTTCTAAAATTTTTATGTATCATGACATGTTGTGTTGCCATCAATGCCAAAGAGGGAGATTGTTGGATGCAATCATTCAATTGTATGTTGTCTTTGATGTTACACAAATGTCATATATATACTGAAAAATTAGTGTATGTCGAGCTCACTTGGGAGTCAAAGAAAGTTCTAGTATATGACGAGCGTATCATTGTTAACCAAGTTCAGAGAGTGTCTACCGAGCTCACTCGGTCGTCTAAGAAAAAGTTGACATGGAACAAGTGTCTACCAAGCTCACTCGGTTACCAAAGAAAATTTGGCATGGAACGAGTGTCAACAGAGCTCACTTAGTTGCCAAAGGAAATCTGAAGGAAAGTCATTTTCAAAGTTAGTGTTGATTGAGTTGGGTCAGTTAACAAATGATTTTCCTATATCAATTTTGTTGGTTAGTTCTAGGTGACTCATCGGATGAATTTCATTTGTTTGAAATTATATTCAAGTTGAATTGAAAAGGTAAAACATATAAGGTCAACTTGAGGATTAAATTGTGAAGAAGCATGGGATTGAAAAGATAAATCAAGAAAGCGAATTTGAATGATATTAGAGTATTTGAGTTGACCGAGTTGCAAACAACATTATGATCAAGGTGGATCAAGTATTCCAGCCAGAATAGATATTTGCAATCAACAAATATAGTTGCATAAAAAATCAGGTCATATCATTATTACTCTCTAATATTTGTAGCAGTAAATCGAATCTCCTAACAGAGTTAGCTTAACAACTTTTTGCCAAATCCTCTAATAATGCGACATTTCTAGATTGAAGTGCCTAAAGGCCTCTAACAAGGCCACTCCTAACAGGGTGAACTAAATCCTTTAATAGGGTCACACCTAACAGTGTGTTTTGTAACCTTTAACAGAGTTGGCTCCTAATAGGGCTCACTTCAAAAGAGCGAAAAACAATAACTAGTTGCAATTGGTGGTTTTTCCCAAATTGGGTTTCCACGTTAAATCTTGATCTCTTGTGTTCATGTTATTTGCTTTATGATTCTGAAACTAAGTTAATTAAGGTTAATCACACTTAACATCTTAAAAAGAAATTATTTTAGTGTTTTCCGAGTGAGTAATTCTTAGTGTTGACCAAGTGTTCCTATGTTAACCAAGTTATAGTTGTATTTCAGTTTCAACAGAGTTTGATTTTGAATTGTATTGACATCTTAAGGGCTCTTGGATTTGTATTTGTGGTAAATGATTCAACCCTCCCCTCTTAGTTACTCTTCTTACATTTCCAACTTATACTTGTTCTTTTTAATTCTCTCAAGGTTATCAAAAAGTTGTTGCTTGAAAATCTCACAAAGGTTAACTCCAATTTTATCAATATACATCTTATAAGTTGCATTTATGAAGCCTGCAAAGACTTCATCTTCTCTAGAGCTGGAACTCATTTTGTAAGAAAAGATTTTACTGATAATCTTGACATCATCTTGTTCAATCAAACTCAACATCATGCCTCTACCATTCCACTTTGTCTTAGTGTTTCCTAGCACTAATTTCTTCACATTCTTCTCATTGATAGGTATTTTGCCCTTGTTTCTTAGGCATGTCACCTCATGATTTATGTTACTTTTTATTTCAACTACTTAGTATCATAACCAAAATTAATTATCATGGATTCTTCTTAGAGCGATTTTTTCCTTCTCTATTGTCAAATTTACAGTGAAAAAAAATTGTCCACTCTTTAGTTGACCTAATTGGTTTAATTCATCTTTAAGCTCATGTCTTTGTTGCAAACCTTATCAAATTACTTAGAAATATTACTCTCTTGGGGTTTCAAATTTATAGTGGATGTAAGGTTGCACATCATCTACAACTACTACACCGTCCAAAATTTGCGGGAATGCCTTGACATGGTCATCATCCAGATGTGCAATTGATCTTCTTTTGAACTTATACCTTTGTTTCTCTATAATATCATGTAGTAAAGACACATCCATTTTACAAATTTCAAATGACTTTATAGCTTATCCTTAACAATGCAGACAAATACCTTGAAATCATAGAATTATGGATTTTGCATAAACCAAGTTGAATTTGCTTCTAAAACACTATAATTCTCATTAAAATCACTATCAAATCTACTACACAAATTTCTCTTGGATGTAAACATTCAAATGATAATTCATTACTTTTAGTTTAGTCCTTTTATTTACCAGAAATATATTATGCAATCTATTGTGCTAGTATGCAAACTAAAAAAGCTTATAATATATCTAGTAAATTGAATTTTTTTGTCAAGCTCACATATGACCAATTTTAGGTGCTATTAGCTATAACTTCTAAACATAATTTCCATGCTTCTCCTAAGTGCACAAAACTTTATTTCATCATTTTAGGGTTTGATGAATTTGTGATGTGTTATCCCCTATTTTATTTAATGAATTGATTGCTTAAATCGATAAGGGTTTATCAACTAATACAACTTATTTCAACTTCTTCTTAGATGTGTCATTTGTCTTCTCAACTTGTACTTGTGTTCTTGTAGGTGTCTTTGTTTTAATAAATATTTTGTTGAATTTTTCTACTTGCTCTTTTAAATTTTCTTTCCCTTTCATTACTATTTTCATTCATTCTTATATGGTTTGCACTCCTATAGTTCATGTTCTATGATCTCATATTTGGTGTTCTCATGTTGTTCACTCTACAAAATCTTGTTGTATGTTCCAAACACTACTAAATTTAGCCTTAAATTTCAATGAGAAAAGGTCAAAATTTTGACCAGAGTTGGTCGAATAGATGACTAAACTTGTCGATATTTTTTAGTCGATTCTTCGTCACAATCATTATGCGTCAAAATTTTGACTTAAAAAAGGTTGACTTATCGAATTTAAAAAGGTCGATTTCCTTAGTCCAACTTGAACTCTTATATCCTCATTTGCGTCTGTCACTGGTTGAATCTTCAATGACAAAAACGACCAACCATCGTTGAAATTGTGACCAAGATCCCTTCAATCTTCTATGGTGGTGCCATACCATGGACGGTAGAATCGACCAACTGTCGTTGAAATTGCAACCAAGATCACTTAATTTTCTATGGTCGTACCATACATTCAATGACAAAGGGAAGACATGTTTGTCTAAATTGAGACCAATGCTTAGTAGAAATTTAGACAGGTTGTGCTAATTATTGCAAAAGCTTTGCTTTCATAGGAGCCTTCTAAACTGCACAAAATTTGATTCTAAAGCATAATTGCTCAGTGCATGAGACTTAGGGTATCGTGCACATTTCTACCTCCACACCATTGTTTCGTTCATCACATGAGTGATACAAAACAATGAGGAAAAAGAAATGTGTATGATATCCTGAGTCTCCACTGAGCAATTATGCTTTAGAATCAAATTTTGTGCAATTTAGAAGGCTCCTTTGAGAGCAAAGCCTTTGCAATAATTGGCACAACCCTTCTAAATTTTGGTTCTTGAGACACCAGTGCTTGTGAAGACTGCAGGGAAAAATAAAATTAGGAAATAATTATTTATCATGAATGAAAGCCAATAACACTAACTAATCTCTAATTTTCAAACAGATAAATGTGACAAAAAAACATACAGTCCCAATCACATCATCATGAGAGTGCATATATAACTATAACCCCTTATTTGGCTGCTTGTTGATCAATTCCTTGGCAAGAGCATCCAAGACATAATGTTAAAACACAATCAATCACTGAGCCTATTAGCTCTTTCCTACCACCAAGTTTGGAACATAGTAACTTTGTGGATAGAATCAAAGAAAAATAATGCCATACATATGGATAACAAAGACTGCTAAGGAGCTAGAAGCTTAAGTGGCATTTTTAAAGGATCAACTCAAGGCAGATTCATGGAAGATCTTGGCTAGCCTAGTCTCAATTTTTTCAACCTTGGCCTCATTCATGAATGAAAATGTTTCAGGGCATTAGAGACTTCTATACTAGAAGTGTTGTGCATAGTCCATAATATCATAGTCCAAAACTCAAATGTGATAAGATGTTTTTCTTGGAATCACAATTTCTTGTGTCTTGTCTCCAACAAACTTGCCAAAAACTGACAGTGTTTTGATTTGTCACTTTCATAACAAAACAAAACAAAATAGTATGAAAATTCTTCAAATTTTAGAGGGAAGCTACTTAGGCTCTAACTGTCTAAAACCAACATAATTTACAAATATCCACAATCCAGATATTATCCCTTGATGTTTTTTTTAATACAAAGTTTTAACTCAACTATGTTATTGCCTTGGATGTAATACCAAACTATCATTAGGCTAAAGACAGCAACAAGATTTACAAATCCAAGGAGAACTACCCAACCAAAGTAGAAAATGACATGAAAAGTTAACAATCTATCAATTGACACCTCTAGATGAAATATTTCTAGCAATTGAACTGTACTATATAAATAAAAATTACCTTAAATTGACACCTCACCAGTTGTAGTTCATTTGCATCTATAATGGCTTCACAAAAGTTGAAAGCTTACCATTTTTCAAGAACACAAAAGGCACTTGTAGTTCAGCTGCATCAAGAAAAGTAAAGTTATTTGAATGTTCAAAAAATATGAAACTTCCACTTAATCGCTAGAAAAGCCATATCCTTAGTATACATAATCTTTGATGGAATGTTCATAAGTGAATGATTTTCTCTAAAAACTCAAACTTATGCACAAAGAAGCACCATGCTCTTGAAGATATATATATATATATATATATATATATATATATATATATATATATATATATATATATATATATAGGTTACATGACTGATATATCGAAAGGAGCACAGTGAGGGCAAGAGACTGTCAATATCGATTATGGAGTTATAGCTAGGTAAGTGATAAACATAAAAAGGTAGTACACGACACCATTTGCCATGTTCTAATATGATGAACTACCTTGGAGCTGGTTTTGAACCTTGATTGCTTAATGTTGGATTTGATCCAATGGTACCATTATCTGGTGGAGGTCCCACACCCCACTTTCCTTCTAATTCTGAAGGCTCAATGACATAAACTCCTCTGCCAGTCATTCCAAGAGCGAACTGATTTGATTCAGATGGATGTGATGCAATTACTAGAGGATAGACACTACATGAATAATCAAAGGATACATTTTGAGTTAAATCATAAAATACTTGGGGATCCATTTATCCATATATAACATAACTTTTGCCTCCTTGGGCCAACTTACCTATTCATGCCTGAAGCTAAATATGCAGAAGGTGCAATACAACATCGTGGCCTCAAGTTCTCTGCATCAAATACTCCAACGACACCATCACAGTAGCCTACAACTATGAGAAGGCTATCGCATGAATATATTGCACTTGAAATGGTAGCAGATATGGAATCATGAGTTGTCCACTGTAGTACAAACAAATGTGATATTAGTTTACACTCATATAGAGAAGGTAACTTATATCATTATCACTTACTAAATTTGAATTCTAAATTGCTGACAAAGACTTACATAATGCAAACGATCAAACTTAGAAGCATCATAAATAGCAAGTTGGCTCTTGTGAACAACCAACAAGTGAACTTGATCATTATGGAATTGTACTCTTCTATCCCCAACCGGTGGTGATGACCTTCTTCTCTCCACTTGTAAAATTTTTGACTTTCGCTTCTCCCATCTAATGCTCCAGAAACAGAGCTGCCAGAACATTGGCCAAACATTTACTAATTTGAATCTATAAACATGTGAATGTAAAAAATGAGATGGCAATGGATATACAAAAAAAAGACAAACTTGGGCATCGACCCTAGAAGATACCAATACATTCAAAGCGTGTGAAAATGCCAAGCGTGTAATTTTCTTTTGATGGCCTTTAAGCTTCATTTTTACCTGGTTAGTTTAAACAAGTTTTGAAAAGACACAAGTTAGAAGTCGCCATTTTAATGATGCACTAAATGAGTGAGCAAGAAAGAGACTCATTGATCACACCTAATCTACTCAGACATTGTATATCTAGATTGCTGAATCTTCCATCCCAATTGCAATGATATTATTATCCTTAGGGTGAAAAGCCAAAAAAGTAGCTGCATGAGGAGGTGCCATGAAGGTAGTCATAACCTACTATAAACACTCATTAGCAAGCATGCCACATAATATTTTCTTAAAACTTTGGTTGAAAAAAGGAAACAAAAAACTTGATAAGGAACCCAAGTAAGAATATAACTTCTAAATTGACTAGCTCAGCAGTCATGTTGAAGAGGAACATATTTACAAAAGATGCACCTTGAATGTCATCATATTGAACAAGGAGACCTTTCCACCAGAGGCAAACATTACATAGGAATCATTCTTAGACAAAGCTATGCAAGCATCAACTTCTTCTGGATTCGTAGCATCAATATCATTAGTCATCACAATCCCACTAGCTGGCTGCCACATGTGCATTTGAAGATTGGCAGTAGACAGTAGAGAAGATCACTCTCTTAGTCACTTAAAAGACAATTTTCTAAGAAGCACACAAAAATTCTTTCCAAATTAAGAGCATCACCTTTCTAGATGGATTCCACTCATTCCGTGGCCATTTCCACAATTTGTGGAGTGCATTTAATGCCAGTGCTAAAAGAGAATGTAATGGGCATCCCTGAATGTCCCAAAAACTAAACCAAATTGCTGAAAGGAATTATGTCAAACAATTTGCATTCAACCTCTTATTTCTCCGTTTAATGTTTTAAACTCCTTATAACTCCAGAAATCAAACATTTATTTGTTTGTTGTGTTTGTGCATGGAATTGGTATCATACAACATAAACAAGAAAGAAACTACAATAATATGCAAAGTGAAAATGAACTACAGCCAAATAAATGTTATTTTCAGAATTCATAAAACCAAATACATGGCAGATTTATCAACTCACTAATTACTTCAGCATTATTGACATAATACTCCAGCACATGCTTTCGAACTTGCTGCTACAGTACTTTGTCCTTCAATCAGTCCACTACCTTCGTAATATCATTCTCTCAAAGCGGCATAAGCGTCGGACAAGTAGTGAAGAAGATATGAGCAAAATACCAAATCTGCCTGTAGTCAGAAATGCAACTAAAATGCCTGATAATGAAGCCGATAACAAAGAATTCCAAAAGCCAAACCCCAAGGGAATGACGTCTAGAACGTTTCAAGAGAGGATAAACGTCCTCAAATGCCAAGAACGGAGCTGCAACTCACACACCAATTTCTTCTCATATTCAACCTGCCCAATGAAGCCACAAATGCTTCCTTTTATTCTATTTCCAAGGGTCCGCTCAACTCATATGGGCAATGTGGGATAAAAGATGTGTAATATATAAAACATATATTTAAATACCCCTTATGTCTCCCTTGGGTACACATCACCATAAAATAAATATTAAAGTAACACTTTAATATTTTACAATTAAATTAGACGTTACTTTAATAAAACTTCAGGCATTAAAATGCATTAGCAATTGGACTCCGAATAATGCGAGTGATAGCTCATTGGAAAGCTCTCACCGAGGAGTATCGAATCCAATCACCAAAATTGACCTGCACTGTGTCCTGCTGACTTACTAAAAATAGTAAGTATGCCTGAAACAGAGTAAATCAACTTCGTTTTGGCCCAAACTGGAAATGACTAGGCCAAAACACTCCAGGATCCCTTTAAACCCTTCGTTAGCCCTCAGGACCATGTAGAACAAGGCTAATGCACACACACTTGGTCAACTACTAAAATGGGGACATTACAGTCCGCCCCCCTTGAAATTGCTTGTCCTTAAGCAATCTCAGTCCAGCCTGTTGAATAACCTGCTCACTCTCCCATGTAGAATCTTCCTCCGGAAGGTCTTTCCATTTGACCAAATACTACTTCACTATCCTGTTTCTAAGCTTCCTCTCTCTGGTGTCTAGAATAGCCTCGGGTACTAACACAAGCTTCCCCTCCTCATCCAAAGGGGGTAAATCCGCAGAAGGCACTACACTCTGACCAATGGCTTTCTTAAGCCTAGACACATGAAACACATTGTGCACTCGATTGCCCTCTGGAAGCTCAAGCTCATAGGCGACTTTGCCCACTTTGCGAATCATCTTGTAGGGACCATAAAATTTAGGTTTCAACTTTTCAGCTCCGCTCTTCTTGAGCGATGACTGTCTATATGGTTGTAGCCTCAAGTAAACCATATCCCCTACCTCGAAGCTGCGCTCTATTCGGTGCTGATCAACATACAATTTCTGTTGATTCTGGGCCTGTTGTATATACTCTTTGAGCACTTTCAGGATGTCCTAACTATCCTGCAATAAGTTTTTGGCTTTGGGCACTCTACTGTCCCCCAAAACTAAATCCATGAAGCTAGGTGCTTCATAACCATAGAGTGCCATGAAAGGAGTCATCTTGATGGACATATGATAAGTGGTGTTATAACAATACTCTCCCATATGCAACCATCTGATCCAAACCTTTTGTTGTGTAGTTACATAGTTCCTCAAATATCCTTCCGCCCATTTATTCACAATCTCTGTTTGCCCATATGTTTGCGGATGATAACTAGTGCTAGGTGTAAGATCTGTACCACACAACCTAAACAAATCTTGCCAAAAAACACTCATAAACTTACTATCCCGGTCGCTGACAATGAATTTGGGCAGCCCATGTAACCTGAATATCTCTCTAAAGAAAAGATCTGCCACCTGTGCTGCTGTGTAAGTGGACGGAATAGCAAAGAAGTGAGAAAACTTAGTCAAGCGGTCCACCACCACATAGATGCAATCTCTTCCCTGCACTCATGGTAAACCAGTGATGAAGTCCATTGAAATAATTTCCCATTTCCTATCAGGAATGGGCAAGGGCTGTAATAAACCTGCAGGAAATGTGTGCTCTCCCTTATTCTGTTGACAAACCACACACTCCCTGACATACCTCTAAACATCATCCTTGACCCCTTTCCATGAAAATCGCTCTCAGATCTGCTTGTAGGTCTTGAAGACCCCTGGATGTCCAACTGTGGGTGCATCATGAAATGCCTTCAGTATCGCCTCTCTCAAATGTGATGACGGAATCAAATAAACCCTGTCCTGAACTCTGATCAATCCATCTATCACCTCATAGCGATCATCCTGTATAGTACCTGAAATCAATCCAGAAGCCCAAGCATCTCCGACATACTCTGCTATAATTCGATCTCTCCAATCTCTTGAAATCTCTGCCAGAGCACATAAGTGAGGTCTCCGAGATAAGGCATCAGCCACCACATTTTTCTTACCTTTGACAAACTCTATGTCAAAGTCATAAGCCTGCAATTTAGTCACCCATTTTTGTTGCCGATCATTAAGATCACGTTGGCTCATGAAGTATTTAATACTGTTGTGATCAGTCTTGATCACAAAACATCCTCCTACCAAATATGATCGAAATTTGGCCAATGCATGCATTATGGCCAACATCTCCCGGTCATAGACAGAATAACTTTTCTCAACTCCTCGGAGCTTCCTACTCTCGAATGCAATGGGATGCTTCTCCTGCATCAATATTGCTCCAATCCCATCACCTGATGCATCACAATGAAGCTCAAAAGGCTTCGTGAAATCCGGTAGAGCTAGAACTAGACATGAAGACATTACTTGCTTGAAATGATCAAAACACCTCTGTGCTGCCCCTGTCCACACGAAGGCTCCTTTCCTGGTAAGATCTGTCAAGGGTGTAGCAATCTGTGAGAATCCCTTAACAAACCTCCTATAAAAACCACATAAACCAAAGAATCCCTTAAGCTGTGTAAGGTTTGTGGGAGTAGGCCACTCTACAATAGCTCTAATCTTTTCAGGATCAACCCGAACGCCATCTACACTAATGATATGCCCCAGGTAAAGGAGCTCAGTCATGCCAAACTCACATTTAGATTCCTTGGCATACAATGACTCTCTCTCCAGAATAGATAACACCTCCTCCAGATGATGTAAGTGCTCCTCCCAGGTCTTACTGAAGACCAAGATGTCATCAAAGAAGATCAAGACAAATCTCCTCAGCTGCTTCCTGAATACCTGGTTCATACAACTTTGAAATGTAGTAGGTGCATTGGTTAGACCAAATGGCATAACCATGAACTCAAAGTGGCCATAGTGACATCAAAAGGTTGTTTTCTCAATGTCCTTTGCTCTCATCCTGATCTGATGGTATCCGGACCGCAAATCAATTTTGGTGAAGAAACATGCCCCATGCAACTCATCAATCAGCTCATCAATCCTAGGAATGGGATACTTGTTTTTAATTTTTTTCTTATTCAGTGCCCTGTAATCGATGCACATGCGCATTGTCCCATCCTTCTTCTTTACCAATACTACTGCTGAAGCAAAGGGGCTCTTACTGGGCCTGATATGCCCCATCTCCAACAAATCCTTAATCGTCTTCTCTATTTCATCCTTGTGTTTCTTAGGATGACGATAAGGAGTAATCATAACTGGTTTGGCTCCCTCCTCGAGCTCAATAACATGTTCCATCCCTCTGTTAGGAGGAACCCCATGAGGAATATCACTAAATACTTTAGCGTGTCTATCAAGTATCTTTTGGATATCTGGTGGATGACTCTTTTCTTGTGGCTCTGGTGAAGTTGGCATAATGTAGCACTCTGCCGCCCACTCTATGTCATCATGACGAAAAAGTCTCTGCATTCTCCTCAAGGACACTACTTTGCAACCTTCATCTGAAAGTCCTCTAAGTACCACAGTTCTGCCCTCATGCTGGAATCTCATCTCCAATTTCGCTAGATTGAGTGTGAACTCAACTAGTGAAGCCATCCATGTCATGCCGAGGATGACATCATAATCTCCCATGTCCACAACATAGAACTCATCCTCCAACTCGTAGCCATCTCCAAACCTGATGCGAAGATTAGATATCTTCCGAGTGCATAATAACTTATCACCGTTAGCCACTATGACTCTAAACCCATCATGCTCCTCTATCTGTAACCCTCTCTTGGCTACCAATAGTGCATCTATGAAGTTATGTGTAGCCCCAGTGTCAATAAGAGATATCACTTTCTGCCCCTGGATAGTACCCCTGACCTTAAATGTGATTGCCTTTTGGGCCCCTGTCAAGCGTGCCAACGATCTATCATCCTTAGGAATATTGCTCTCCTCTATAGTGTTACCCTCATCTGAATCGAAGTGCTGATCCTCCCCTTCTAACTCTGACTCTTCTGCTGAAAAATACTCCATTTGATTTGCCTTAGCCTTGAGAGAACATTTATGAGATAAGTCCCAAGGCTCTCTACAATGGAAGCACAACTTCTTCTTTCGAAGTTCATTCAAGGTTTCATTGTCTAGTCCCTTTGATCCTTCTTTGGGTTTGCTATACTCTTTCTGAAACGGTTTTTTGTCTTTGTCCTTGCGGTAGGAAGAATCTGTTGAATGGTTTTTTCCTTTGTATACCGAAGGGGCTAAATCTCGTGCCTTTTTAGTTGCTTCAGCTAAGGTGAGTGGATCATGTCCCTTCACCCAACCTCGTAATGGATCAGCAAGACCATCACAAAATAACACCACCAATCTCCTAGGAGAGATATTAGTAACAAGTACAGACAAGCGTTGAAACTCGGCAATGTAAGCATCCACAGAACTTGACTGTTTTAACTGTGCTAGCTCCTTGAAATGTAACTTGGGATCCTTAGTGTCAAATCTCCCAATCAATGTTTTCGTGAATTCCTCATAGGATGTAATTTGATTATGCCCCAAAGTCACCATGCCATGATGCCACCATTCATGTGCAATGCCATCCAAGTGCATAGCCGCATACTTGATAGCCTCCTCCTCAGGCATAGGATTTAGCTGCAAGTATGTATCTACCTTCTGCACCCAAGCTCGTGCAATCATCTTTCCTGAAGCATCATAATAAGGTAAAGAAAGTTTTCCAACTTTCTTCCTCAGCTCAAAATTTTGATTCCTCCCTCTTTCTTTAGGCATATGTCTCATCCTCAAGTCCATATAATCTCTAAGAGAAATATCCGCCTGAAACTCCGGTCCACTAGCCTCCCAGTCCCTCCTGAACTGATCCTGTAACTCGGTAATCTGCGGTTCGTTTACTGGTTGAACCGGATCTCTGGGTGGGAAAGTGGGTAGAAGAGGTCTCGAGTTCGCAGTCCGCGCTGGGCGTGCAACGTGCCTAAAGTTGTCAGCCTCATTCCCATTGTTGCCGTGTCCATTATTACCATTAATGTTATTCTCAGGACCATTGTTGTTGCCTTGGCCTCCATGGTTATTGTTTCCCCCGTTGTTATTGTTTCCCTCGTTGTTATTGTTTCTATTGTTGGCATCACCTGGATTAATATTGACACCCATCCGTCTAGCCATGAGCTGCAACATCATGTCCATTCACCTATTCTGCTCCTGCTGCATACGCTGCCCCTGCTCTAATGTATCCAGTAACTATCTGAACAATAACTCCCCCTCATCTAGACCAACATTTTCGCCTCCGCCTAATCCTGTATTCCTGTCATCTCAATCACCCATATTATTGTCCTGATCAAAGAATATCTCCTTTGTGTCTGTATGGTTGGATTCAATGTCCACCTGCACGGATGTACTAGACTGTTTGCTTTGCAAGTCTGAAATCCTATTTTGTCTTGCTCTGGTATCGTGGAAATTATAAGACCCCCGTCGCATGCTCAAACATAAATGCTTAGCCTCTGTTTTTATTTATTTTTGATTAAACACTTTTTCCCTCTATCCGACTGTTCCAAATTCCCTATAAGACCTCCACAGGATGGCAGGACTTATAGCTCTAATACCACTGTAATGGGCACCCCTGAATGTCCCAAAAACTAAACCAAATTGCTGAAAGGAATTATGTGAAACAATTTGCATTCAACCTCTTATTTCTCCATTTAATGTTTTAAACTCCTTATAACTCCAGAAATCAAACATTTATTTGTTTGTTGTGTTTGTGCATGGAATTGGTATCATACAACATAAACAAGAAAGAAACTACAATAATATGCAAAGTGGAAATGAACTACAGCCAAATAAATGTTATTTTCGGAATTCATAAAACCAAATACATGGCAGATTTATCAACTCACTAATTACTTCAGCATTATTGACATAATACTCCAGCACATGCTTTTGAACTTGCTGCTACAGTACTTTGTCCTTCAATCAGTCCACTACCTTCGTAATATCATTCTCTCAAAGCGGCATAAGCGTCGGACAAGTAGTGAAGAAGATATGAGCAAAATACCAAATCTGCCTGTAGTCGGAAATGCAACTAAACTGCCTGATAATGAAGCCGATAACAAAGAATTCCAAAGGCCAAACCCCAAGGGAATGACGTCTAGAACGTTACAAGAGAGGATAAACGTCCTCAAATGCCAAGAATGGAGCTGCAACTCACACACCAATTTCTTCTCATATTCAACCTGCCTAATGAAGCCACAAATGCTTCCTTTTATTCTATTTCCAAGGGTCCGCTCAACTCATATGGGCAATGTGGGATAAAAGATGTGTAACATATAAAACATATATTAAAATACCCCTTATGTCTCCCTTGGGTACACATCACCATAAAATAAATATTAAAGTAACACTTTAATATTTTACAATTAAATTAGACGTTACTTTAATAAAACTTCAGGCATTAAAATGTATTAGCAATCGGACTCCGAATAATGCGAGTGATAGCTCATTGGAAAGCTCTCACCGAGGAGTATCGAATCCAATCACCAAAATTGACCTGCACTGTGTCCTACCGACTTACTAAAAATAGTAAGTATGCTTGAAACTGAGTAAATCAACTTCGTTTTGGCCCAAACTGGAAATGACTAGGCCAAAACACTCCAGGATCCCTTTAAACCCTTTGTTAGCCCTCGGGACCATGTAGAACAAGGCTAACACACACACACTTGGTCAACTACTAAAATGGGGACATTATAGAGAAACACCATAATTGGTATATATTAGTCTTGTAACATGTACAAAACAATAGTTGCTTCCTCATGGGAATCTACTTTTGGATTGTTGAAGATACAATATAATGGCATATTACCTAACATATAAGACCCAACTTTGGTGGTAAGACATTTTTGGATTTGTATATACACTGGCAAATGACGAATACAATTTTGATTTCTATTGCATTCATTTTTGGTGCATTCCCTAAGGGGGAATCGATAGGGATAGGGGAAGCTAATGTAAATATTGAAGTCATGAATTGCAAAGAAGGATATGTGGGTCTAGTTATAGATATGACTTTTCGTATTATAGGGAGTAATGTATGGTAACACAAAGTCCATACAGTGTTTTAGAGGACACCCTTTGTCCTTGATGTCAAGGGGGGAATATATGATGTTGTGAAGAGTCCACAAGTGTTGTCATAAATGACGAAGGGGGATATTGATGAAAATATGTATGTTGGGTTGCCATTAAAGTCAAACTTGTCATTGATGTCAACTATGGTCCAAAAGGTGTGTCAACAATATTTCTACCTGTTTCAAAGTGGTTCAGTGACAAAAATGCCTGCACGAAGGAGTTCTGGTTGTCACGATATCATAGCCAAATATCTACTTCAGATTGGCATTGCTTTAGAGTATAGCTCATCTAAATCCTTCTTCAAATTTTGCATGTCTACTCACACAAGGTCCACATGGAGAAAGTAAGCTCTAGAAGTTCATGAACCTTGATCTTACTTATCTCCATACTCTCAATGGAAGATGGCAGACAAATTGATAGCAAAGATGCAGTAATAAAGGGATGATTTGGAGAAACATTATGAATGGATATGGGCTATAAGCATGAATCTAGATTAGAATGTCACATAATATCATATAGACAACAAAAACACCATAAAATTGTAATCATAGCATCATGATCATACCATCGTATCATCATATGCTTCAAGTTCAACATCAAAATAATAAAATGTCAAATGATAAATCATAACATCAAGTTCAAGTAAAGGAAACAGAGCCTGTATAACCATATTTGTTTGTCATACCCTTTTTGCAAGGAACTCATAAATTATTCAAATTAAACAAGTATGAAATGTAAGAGACTAAGAAAGAAGGCAAAGGTATTACCTCACTAGGATGATAGTAATAATGAGACAAAGAACCATGAAGACTAAATCCAAGGAGACCGGATCCGAACATTCAGGTTAATTCAAATTCAAAAATTGGTTTGCCTTCATAGCACTGTCAAGTCAAGAACATGAGCATTATTTTGTGTCTAGAGTGTCATCAATGTTTTAAAATGTAGAATGAAATGGTTGTAAGTATGCATTTCTACCGCATGCACATGATTTTGAGATATAGACCTGTGCAATCCAATCTCCCGAGGAATAGACAACACCACTTATCGCCATCTTTGCCAAAACAGGATTTTTCATAAAACGATGTTAGAATAGTTACTAAAATGGTCATAAATTATGTTCTTTATATATAGTGAAAGAATAATTTGACTTAAGAAAAAACTACACAATATTAAAACATGACATTGTGCTTTAAAAACTAAAAAGGTGTACCTGTAAAGAAGAACTTCATTTGGACTTGCTAATTGGTTGTCACTATTAACTATAAGCTTATCTTTAATGTTTGAGCTTCACTTGGTTTTGAGAATAGTTTAATATTCTCTACTAAACAAGACCAACCATGTGAAGGTGGAAGCTCATCTGGCCACTCGCCCCCCCTTCCCCCCCCAACATCACTCTAAATTCCCTATTAACATTTAATAACATTCATTCATTCATCCATTTTTGAAATATAACATTCAATCACTATAATCACATGATAACATTCATTAACACATAAAATTAATTAACACACAACATTTATGAATAATTCATTAACACAAAATTCATTAACACACAACATTCATGAGTAAGTCATTCATGAATAATTCATTAACACAAAATTCATTAACACGCAACATTCATGAATAAGTCATTAACACACAACAATCATTTCTTTTTGGCTTTCTTGCTATTTTTTCTTTTCATGAAATTTCTAAGAGGAATATCAATGTCCTTGTCATCCTCCTCCTCTACTGGTTCTAATTGCAACGCATGTCTCCTCCTCATTTGTTTAGGAACATGAGGCCATTGCACCAAAAGGGGGTCCGCTGCAATAACAAGTACTTCATGAGTTAAATTCACACCATTTTATATTAGTGAATTATGAGTTTTTATTTAAGTAAAAGAACTATAAATCAAAAAATTAATTTAAAAGAACAAAACATAGATTTTCTTTACCTGAATGTGTGACATGATCTACCCGCTGATCAATCTAAACATCCTTTGACACTTGTTAAGCACGACATGATTCTATATCCTCTAAAATATACACAGAAAGGTTACATCAAGTTCAATTAAAGATGTCAAATTGTATTAATAATTACATAATTAGTTTTAAATAGCAAATGAGTACCTCCATGGACAGTATGATGCACATCAGGGGCTTCATGATGCGACGTATGATCTGTGTCACGATTAACAGGCTGCATTGCAATGTCATGCACATTATTATCAAATAGATTGTTGCTCAAGTATTTAGTTTCTAATATGTTTTTTAACATATTTACCTGTGCACATGATGTAGGAGACTGTTCAGTTGGGGCAATGGAAGCTTGCCGTAGGTGTTCATCCACAGTTACATAGCCTTGCTTGAAGGCAATTCTTTTGTGTTTTTTTGTGGCCTCCGGATTAAAATCAACACTCTACATTTTTTTTATTAATTAACAATTTTTTTGCATTTTATAAATAATTTCTCTGCAATTCATTTACTGCTTCTTACAACTCATGCTTTGATTTTAGAATATCCCTTAGAGCCAAGTTTGTGCTGCTCAATCTTTTCCACCTTGGCCTTTGTTGCCTTTGATGTGTCTTGCAACCTATGAAAAGTTTGAAATATGTTAGATGATATAGATATAAAAATTAGTACTAATTAGTGCATTATTACATTAATGTACTAGTAGTTAATACTATTGCATACCTTCTCGCATTTGTTGGTGTAATTTCTCTTTGACCATCCCCTTTCTCCTTTGCATCCAAAATGAACTCATTCCATTCCCTCACTGCAATAAAGGGAGGACACTTGTACTTCGGGTTTAGGACGATACTCTTTCTATATGAGTCCCTCACAACCTTAAGATGTTTGCAAGCTTTTTGTAACATTTTCTTATGATAAAAAATATTAATACCAAACTCATGCTCTAAATCTTTGATGAGCTGATCTTTTAATTTTTTATCTTGCAAGTTCCACCTTTTAAGAAAAAACACAAAATTGTTAGATATAGCCAGTAAAAGAAAAGACCCGAATGAAAGGAAAAATGTTGTACCAATTAATGATATGAAAAATGAATAAAATTAGTTCAATTATGATGTTCCACCTTGTACGTATGGTGGGCCCAAATGTTTGCAGTGTGAGGTCATAAAGCTTCTTATAAAATGTATTGTTTCCTGTAAAAAATGTCATGGGATAATCAATCCAAAGCTTCTTATGAATAGGAAAATGCATATTACAATATAAAAAATAATTATTTAAAGTACGTAGAATCTTAGGACATTTTAAAGGCATCAATTCATCATTGTTAATCAACAACGACATCTGCATAGCTCCCGTGCTAGAAACACGGGTAGCTCCAAGAAATGATGGTGAATTATCACCAAGACATGGACTATGATTTGTATTTGGCGTAGCAGACGGTGCATCTCCTACCACTAAAAAAAAATCAACTATGTGATGCACCCAAGATTAAAGTACAAATTATCAACTCATAATTAACACAAAACCAAATATAGAAAAACAAAGATTTACCAGCTGGACATCCCCTTATTGTTGAGATTGTAGTCGGCAATCTTGTATGGATGTCCGTCAGCCTCCTGCACTTGATGACCTAAACAATACATTATTAGCAAAGACATTATGAAATAATAAAAGTAAGAGTTAAGAAGTTTTTGAATGTTCAAAATAAAAAATTCCTTGTAACTTGTCAACTAAAAGATTATTTTACCAGTGGCAGTTGGAGCTCTGCTAGTACCAGCCTCACCGCGTTGTCCTTGACTAGGTTTTGGATCAGTTGCCAAAAAATCTTGTAACAAGAACACATATTACATATTTTGCTTCACAACATAAAAGATTATAAAATATAAATCTTTATTGAACTTTTGTTATAACTAAAGATTCATTATTCTAATTTTTAAATTTTTTTTTTCCCTTCAACATAATTGTTACATTAGGTGTTTCTACAATATCATCATTAGAAGGGGTAGCTATTGGCTCTATACTTATTGCAGATGCTTTTCCCTTATCTTGAACATCAAATTCTGAGAGGAATATCAGTAAAACTATCATAAAAACTCAAAAATTGTAAATAAAATAACATAATAATATAACATTTTTCAACTATCTAATTTGTACAATTTCAATAAGGTTTACCCTTTCTGAAGAATGGGTAGGAGTATCATCCTCATTGCCTCTATCATGTGTGGGATCCATATCGTCCTATTACAAAGATTAAACATAAAAACTTCAGCTAATTGAAAGCAATAGACAACAAAATAAAATTTATTAACAAAATGGTATATAGTACTTACAACCCTCATGATAGTAATTTTCTTTGTATCTATGCGATTTAAATGGTAATCTATTAGTAGTTCTTCCCTTGCACTTATTGATTTTATTACACAAACAAAAACTTTATTCCCCTCACGTGCCTCAAATATGCAACTGGGTTGCTTACTAGTTGAGGAAGGTCATGTACTATTTATAAAATTTACAATATTACCTATTTCTTTTGGTCTCCCATCAATGTACATAGCAAATCTTTTACTTTGATCATTTTCTTTCCATTGTATATAATTAGCTGATAGTGCATATCTATGCATACTTTTTACATATTGAACAATCCACATCCAATCATTGTAATTGTAACATGGACCGACATACTTAAACAATTCAAAAATTTAGTTGTAACATACCTTTATCCCATCCATGGAAAATAGGCCCAAACCATGTAATGAGGATGGAGCAATGCAATATATCCTCTCATTAACACAAAAATCGAGGTTAATTGGAGGAAGCTCATTGGGTACCCATTCTTTCTCAATGTGTGTGTACCAAAAGGGCACCTTGATGTCGCCTTTGATTTCATCATCATAAGAATGTGACCTCCCATTAGCAAGAAAAAATTGCATGTGTTTATCAATTTTTTTCTAATCTTTTGACCTCTAGTTGATCTCCCTAGTGTAGCCGTACTACATGTAGAGCTTTCATCTACCATTTCCTCATTTCTCTCATTCGATGTAGATAGATCTAACAAGTACCTATTTGGTGGGTCTTGCAATCCATCAAATGGAAATTTGATAATATTTAAATAATATATATAGAATAATCAAGTCATGACTCATACATGTAGTTCTTCTTTGTCTATATGTGAGAGATATAAAATGTAGTAAGTTGAAAGTGATTATACAATTATATTTCTATACGGACCTTCTTTGTCTATATATACATTATATGATTATATAATATGTCTATTTATAACATACGTTCTCAATGATAAACAATAATAATATAAGAAAATTATGTCTATTTATTGACTTATACCTGTTGATCCATGTCACTGTGCACAATCCACGCCAAAGGGGTCAAAATTTTTGCATATGTTAATCATTTATCTTAAATTAGCTAAAAATTACATGATACACGTATACTACAAATAACTTAGAAGACAACATGAACAATATGCAACATCGTAAACATGAACAAATTTACCTTATATATAGGATGCAAGATCGTCAAAGAAGGGGTGATGATGTCTGTAGTCAATTGCTTGTTTGCAAAAAGGGTGATAATCAGACACAATATAAACATTGGTAATTAGAAATAACATATGTTGTAATCATTAGAATTGAACACAATAAATATGTAATCAAATTTCTTGCATATGTTAATCATTCATCTTACATTAGCTAAAAATTACATGATATGCGTATGCTACAAATAACTTAGAAGACAACATGAACAATATGCAACATCGTAAACATGAACAAATTTACCTTATATATGGAATGCAAGATCGTCAACAGAAGGGGTGATGATTTCTGTAGTCAATTGCCTGTTTGCAAAAAGGGTAATAATTAGACACAATATAAACATTCATGGTAATTATAAATAATATATGTTGTAATCATTAGAATTGAACACAATAAATATGTAATCATTACAATTGAAAGCAATAAATCATGTCAATCATTTCAATTATGTCATTGACTATCTTCTTCATCATTATCTTCCTCCTCCTCCTCATCATCGACATCATCACCATCATCACCATCATTATCGCCATCATCATCGCCATCGTCATCGCCATCATCACCATGATCATTTCCATCTTCACCATCACCATCATCATCATCATCACTATCATCATCATCACCATCATCTTGTTCTTCATCATCTGCTTCTTCATCATCTTCAATATCGTCTTCTTTCATAACATTATACTTTATTGACCTTCCTCTTGGATCATGTCTAACAACAAATGACCAACCTTGTTTATGTGGAACCTCTGAGTAAAAAACTTTCTCACATTGACTTGGAAGAACATAGGGCTTATCTCCAATTGGCTCAAACGACCTTGTATTAATCATTGTAAATCCATTATCATGTTGAATAACCATTCTATCTGGATCATTTTGATTTAGTCGTAACCTGTACCATTTGACGACAAATAGAACTACTTTGAAGGAGTTAAAATCGCACTCAATTATATCATCCAAGATTGCATAGTGTTGATTTTGAGATTTTTGAGGATGTATGTCGTTTCTAGATGATATATTGGTGACCTCGAAAACCGTAGTTATCCTAGAATCACAAGTTTTCTTTGTGTCATCCAACCTTTTTATGCAAAATTTGTGGCCATGATAGTACATAGCTTTGTGGTGCTTGACTTGCAATTTTTGAAGCGTGTGTAAATTATTTGCATCGTGAGTTGATACGAAACATACATCGAGTTATGATCATTAATAAATTTTTACGTACCTCTCCACCTCTTAAACCCTTTACTAGATCAACTACCATCGACGTAACATTGAAATCTCCATTATGATGAGCTTTTGTAACCAATGAAGCAACACCTTCCCATGTTAATGAGCAACCATTTTGTTGACATCGTTCAATCCATACTGTCATCCAATCAAGATTGTTCGCAATATACAAATGTATTGCATCCCACTCTCGACCACCTGTATAAAAAAATACACCAATTATAAATAAATTATATTGAAGATTTATAAGAATTAATTAACTACAATAACATCTTATATTTACCTCTCACTTTTCTCGATCTACCTTTGCCCATCAAGTACTCCCCTTCGAATTTGTTAATTGAGTTGAGATCCCAAATACGATCTACATGGATCTTTGCTGCAAACTTAGGAAGATATTCACTAATGTACACTATGGTCTAGTATACCATATATCCCTTCACCATAGAACCCTCAGGATGTGCTCTCTGTCGAACCAAGCCTTTCAAAAATTTCAAGTGCCTCTCAACCATCCACATTAACTTGGTTGGTACAGGTCGACACAATTCAATCTCCTTAACTTGATGTATGAGGTAGTGTTCTTGTGCATTGAAAAAACTTGGAGGTAGACACTTTTGCATTTCACACATAAGAAGAGGAATTTTTTTTTTCCAATATTTTATATCTTCTTTATTAATTTCTTTAGATGACAACCACCTCATGTATTTTCCAAGATCATTTATAACCTATTTGACATTGTTGGCGAAGCGGTGTGGGAGAGATAGAGGTAGAACGTACTGCAATATTTGTAAAATGATCTTGTCAATATTTTATAAAAGAATGCAATTAAAACTACATGCAGTATACAAATATATAGTGAATTCAAAATAACATGAATTACCTTAATAAATGTATGCCAATCATGTGTTTCCAACCTTGGCCCAAATTCACTTTTCTTTGGTATGAGATTGTTTATGTTTGCAGCAAATCCTATGGGAAATCATATATATTTTTTATGACTTCTTTTATAGCATTTCTCTGCTGCTCTGACAATAACCAATGAAGGGCACTTGTATCAATTTGGTCTCCATTGTTATTTGATCGAATACCATTTTTCATTGCATGGTTGGATTCTTCAATCTCACTACAAGTTTTGACAATTTGGTCTTTGTCACACCTTCCATCCAAGATTTTCCATAATGTCTCTGTTACATTCTTTCCAATATGCATAGGATCAAATAAATGCACAATCGGGAGTTGCTCGTAGTACCACAACCTAGTAAATTGCGTAGGATAAATTTTTAGTGCTTTTGGAAATTGGTCATTGATGCCTTGACAACCTTCACAAGCATCGATTACATCATCAGTAAACAAAACAAAATATCAAAATATAAATTTGAAAAAAAAATGATCAGATGGAATGACATTACCTCGATGATTTATTTTATTGTATGCCAACTTCCATAGGTGAGATGTCATTCTCTATGGCTTTGACGTAGTCTCTTCTTTCCCTTTGAAAAAATATTTTTCAGTAATTCGGTACTTATGATTTCTATGCAAAAAGTGTCTATTCTCATCAAACACCTGCTTTCTTAAACTTTTTGAATGATGAGATTTCATTTTTGGACCACAAACTAGACATGTAAATTTTCCCTTTGTCTGAAGACCTACAAGATCGTGTATAATTGGATTAAATGTGTTAACTTTGTGTTGTTACTATAATATACCAAAAAAGAGGTGTTAAGAAGAGAACATATCACAAAAATGTGTTAGCCCAGGGGAACCATGTATTGTCCATACAAACCTTGCATGAAATTGAAATTGTCTTTGTCCTATTGGTCTACATATGTCATATATAGTAACCCCATTCCATAACACCATCAACTTTTCGAGAAGGGGTTTAATATATACATTGATATCTTTAACTTGGTACTTACCTAGTTGAATGAACAAAAACATTACATAATTATTATGACCATTTTGATGGATTAGTAATAATAAATTAATTTAGATGACTATTAAATCAAAAAATGCCTGGAACAATCAGTGTCAACATTATGTGCTCTCTCTTTATGGACAACTGAGGAGGTATGTTATTGTTGATAATAAAAACAGGCCACATCGAGTAAGTAGATCTCATCTCTCCAAAAGGATTGACACTGTCTACAGCTAATGAAAGCTTGACATTACGAGGTTCTTCTTTAAAGTGTGGCAATTTTTTCTCTATTTCCTTAAATGCCTAACCATATGTAGTCATTTTCATAATATCATCCTGACTTATGTTGCGTGCATGGTAATCCATAAATAGTGCCAAGCTATTGCACCTGAATAATCATTGTAGACATGGAATAATGGAAATATACTGAAGAACCTTGCGAGACACCTTTTTTGTTAATCGATCTGATTGATATCTACTAATATGACAAATGGGGCATTGTGATGCAAATTCATGCTATTTATGACATATAATATGATCGTTCGAACATGCATGTATTGTTTGATACTCCATTCCAATATCTTTCCTGATGGTAGATAATTCTCAGTACGAGCGAGGTAGAATGTTTGATGGTGGTAACAAACACTCACCTATCAACCTACGACTGAAAATATAATTTGTTAATTTAAAGAATATTAATTGCTACACGAACCTAATGTTAATTGTAAGGGAACTGCGATACCTTAACATATGTGTCATTGCTACATTAGATAAACCATTCATAACCTTCAAGTTCACCAACAACAATACAACGACAAGAAGAATTGTTTCAGAGCCTTCATATAGGGATTTGTGTGCCTTCTCAAGTATAGGTACATCAAGCTCTGTGTCAACATCATCATCATCATCATCATCTTGATCATCATGATATTCATCATCGTGGTCTTCTTCCATGGTATCATTACCTTCTACTTCAATATTCACACCTCCATGTTCCCTCATTTGGAAATCCGCATTCTCCAAATAGTCATGGTCCATAACATGAAACTCATGGACATTGACCTATATGAAAATGATGACCTTATATTGCCCATGACCATATGTCATCATCAAATCATGTCTTATGTAATTTATAAATTATTAAAATACATACCAATGGATGATATTCGTTTCCTCCTTCAATGTGACCATGTTGCCTACAATGTTCCTCAACTGTTTTGATTAGATATCTTCGAGTCTTTAAGCCCTTACAAATTTTTCAAGGACAATAACATTTTCCATCACCTTTTTTTTTAAAGTTAGACCACAATCTAACAATCGTCTCCCTTTTTTTTGTGCGTTGATATCATCAGACATGGTCATTCTTGAATGGAATGACTCATTGGTGGAAGAATGATGATTTGTTTGCAACCTGCACATGAAGTAGTAAGAAGAAGATACATATAGAAATGAATATTAAAGCGAGATAGATAGAAAGAGGTATAGATAGAGAAATAGATTGATAAAGAGATAAAGAAATATAAAAAATGAAAAAAACAAATACTTAGTTGACCTTTCATAACTCTACCTCTACATATTGCACTTGCTACATACAAGCACTTCCTGAGAAAATGGATAGTAGAAGCCAAGAAGGGAATAGGAGAGTCCATTTGGCTCAAGAGGAGGATGCATAAAGTGACCAAGGGGCAAGAGGAACTGTTGATCCAAAGAGAGGAGAGTCTCTAATGTTCAATAGAACCCTGTTGAAGACTGTCACAGAGCAAGAACCTCCCCAAAGAAAGACATTATTCAGAATTCTCTGCAAGGTAAGAGGTAAGGTCTGCAAATTTATTGTAGGTTCTAGTTCAACTGATAATATAGCCTCAGTAGAAATGGTAGAGAAGCTTGGATTGAAGAAGTTGCCTCATCCTAACCCTTATAAGGTTTCATGGCTAAATAAGGAGCAACAGGTCATAGTAAATGAACAAGTTCATGTTCAATTTCAAATAGAGGAGTACAAAGACAAGATCTAGTGTGATGATGGTTGGAGAGAAGGAGTTTTTGAAGACCCTCAAGGTGAAAAACACCCTGTGCTTTGCCATAGTAGTAAAGTCAAAACTTGGAGAAAAAGGAAAGGAAGGCAGATCCAATGAAAGGATTGTGGGACCCAAGGAAGTAAGGTAGCTATTGGACAAGTACAAAGAAGTAATTTCAAATTGTACCAAGGGAAAATACACCAAACTCATGATGAGGAAGATGGGACTCTTCCAAATTTTGCAGAAATATGGCACAAATGCATATAAACTTGAACTCCTTGCTGACATTAGTTTATCTAACATTTTTAATGTTTTTGATTTGTATCCCTATAAGGGAACTATTGACTGTGATATAGGTCAAATGGATGGAGTGGAGGTGATTGTGATAAGGCATTTCAATTAACCATTTGTTCATTATTGAACAATTCCATAAGATTGTGATTCCACTGAAACATGATTCTGTTCTACAGATAATTATCCACAACAAAATGACTAACCTCCTCCTCAGAAGAATCCTCACTACTAGAATCTTTTGTTGGTAGCTTCTTTGTGATGGCAAGATTTTTTCATACAGGATGCTTCACCTTTATCTATAGAGCATTAACACAAAGAAGAGTACCATAAAGTCAAAACATATGTTATATTATCAATATGATCCCAAAAAGCAACAAAATAATTGGCATTCTTTAGATCTAGTATTTTTTTCAGCATAAATGTTCTAGTTCGCTCAAAGACAAAGACAAAGACCCTAGGAGAGTGGGTTCCACTTGGGAAGGTAGAGAGCCACATGTGGTAGGGCTTGGTAACACCTATGTACTAATGCATAATCTATGTTGTGCTGTCAACCATCTCAATAAAGAAAAATAGAGAAAATTTGTACTTTAAATTAGATGGAGAAAGATGTAGCACATGACTTCTGAAACCAAGGCTTGAGATCTATAGTATAAAAAGTTGGATTTTCAAGTGTAAAGAATTGAGTTTAAATGCATGCATTTTTTTTCAGTCTATAATGTATGTCAAATTCCATGCTATGCAATCAAGGGTTAAAATTGAGAACAACTCAAAATGCATAAATAAACATTCTTGCATTATCACACACAAAATGAAAAAACAAGTTTGATTCTAGAGAAACCCTCGAATAGGAAGAAAACTCTTGTAGAGTGATTACTATTCTTAATGCCACTAGATTATGGTCTAACAAGAGTAGAGGTGAAGTCTCTTATACCACAGAGGCATGGCATTATTGCCTAAGAAGTTGCTGGTGCAAAGGTGGAGTCTCTTATAACATGAAGGCTTGGCGTGAATGCTTAAGAAGCTGCTAGTGCAACTGATGTTATCTTGGTAGCCATAAAAGATGTTTCTACTTCTTGGGAAGCTCATGATTATGACAAAGATTATCACCATGAAGACCAATCTAGGGCTAGAAAAGTTGAACAGGTATTTTTCACAATCAATGATGTCTATTGTTAAACTTTTGAACATTGTAAAATTTTATTCATCATAAATGTTTTAGATCATACATCATGATCTAAAATTTAAGTTCTTCGATATTGATAACAATCATGATCTAAAATTTAAGTGTGATGAGAAATCGACTAAAAAAGATCGATGAGAAGTTGTCAAGGTTGGCATGTTATTGCAATAGTTTCTTAGGTTTGTCACAATGGGTCAAATTTTGTGTTTGACTAAAACATGAGTAGGAGGGGTCTCAAAATAGTTACATATGTTATTGAAACCAAACTTGACCCTTTAGGAGTGATCATGACTTTCCAAGTCATCAAAGTCAAAAAATTACAAAAATTGTCAATGACAACTTTGATAGTAATATTAGAAAGTCACCAAGAAATGGTTGGGGATCGATGAAGAAAGTTGGTACTTGGACAATAGAGTTATATAATCTCATTTGAAATCATTTTGAGGGGTTGGAATTTCCAGTGTATGAAATATTGACTAATAAAGAAAATTGTTACATTAAAAAACTATCACAATGATCTTGCAACACAGAACTCTATATTCGAATGGATTGAAATGAGTGGTTTGATTACATGGTTTGATGGATCATTCCAAGTAATTTATTAGTGTATTAATTAAGTTCCCATTTTATGTTTTGGTAGTTGTAAATAATTTTCTTCTTCTTGGCTAGCTCATTGGCCTAGGTAGAGTAGTTGGTGCAGGAGCTCCACGCACAACCAAACCAATGGTGCAACTTATGAAGACCACAAAGACAGCTAGAGGAAATTAGGGAATTAATTGGCAAGTTATAAGAATTAGACTAATATGATGATTCAAATATTTGTAATTTCCTTAATAGGACTAAATGAAATTCTAATGGACTGTCATTGTCCAAGCACAAATAACATTGGAGTGTTTAGCGTCTACAAATGCTAGTGATCATAAAAGATCGAAATTTGGTTAATGGTCTTTTTGTTTAAAGGGATTCCATAAAATATATGTTGACATTAGTTTGAGTTTGTTCTATTTTAAAACCAAACCATTCAACTAACCCATGACAGTTGTATTGGTTTTGAGTTAGTTTTAGGCATTTCTATATTTTTGTTTTGAGTCTTTGTTATAAGAGAGATAGTTGGGTGTACAGATAGAGGATAAAGACAACAATAAGAAAACTCTATTCTTTGCAATTGATTTCCATTACTTTGGATCTCCAATTGATTGGTTTGTATTTGAAAGACTTTGACAAGGTTTTATGCATGAACTACTATGTTTTATTGATACGTTTCATAACATTGTAGGCTTGCTATTGTACCAGTCTTGACTTAAAATAATTACTCTTGTTTTCAATTTGCTATTACAGTAACACCTTATGTAGAATGAGGATCATCCCATGAATGTAGAGGCCTAACCTTCATGGGATGAAATTGTTAACATGTATTATAATCTGCTAACAGTGCATATGGAGTTTTCTAGGGTGCAAAAGTGATCATAGGTTGAAGATATATTGGAATTGAAAGTTGTATACAATAGTAAATATTCGTCCTGAATGTGGAGTGAATCCTATGTTGGAAAAACATATAACATATTGAATTTGTGCGTAGAGGTAAGAGTTTGAGGGAACTCTAGTCTAATTAAGTTTGAGTCAAGATTCAGGAACTGTGGTGTTGCAGGGCCCGAGAGGTCAATCATTTATTAAATTTGATCATTTGTAGTCATCTCACAACTCTAGTGTGATTTTGGAGAGATAAGGATACCAGTTGTGATGTCCCTTATTAAATTGATGAATTGTCATGCTTAGATGTGGGGTACAATTATGTATAATCCTATTGGTCTATGGTAACCATGTACAATCCTTTGCTATGTTATAAAATTCTTTAAAAAGGGTATTAGGAAGTGTCTTTAGATTGTCAAACATTTTGAGGAAAACCAAAGTTGTCCCCATTCCAAGCATGAAGCATGATTGACATGTAGGGTATTTTGCATTTGAGCGAAATTTATAGAAGTATGGTATTGTCTTAAAGTCTTAAAGATCCTTGTGCCAGTCAATTGGGTGTTTAACAAACTAAGTCAACATCTAGGAATATTGTGATAGACTTAAACAAGTTAATTCCTTGAAGAATTTGAAGTTGTTGATAGGCACAAGTATCTAAGTCTCTTAAGTTTGCAACTTTTATTGTGTATTTAATACCAACCACCCTTCCTCTACATTAGTAGTTATCATAAAAATTGCTCTAATTTGATTTCTAATTATAGGAACACAAAAACCTTTAGGAATCTATTAGGGAACTATAAATAACTTGGGGTCAATATGAAATGGTCTTCTATTTTTGACATCAATCCCTAGGTGGATCCATGCATACCCGACAAGGTGACTTGATGGTTATAGGGTTTGGATAGAGGAGTAGTTTGATTGGTTTGTGCCAATCAAGGATTGGAGTATGTATAGAAATATCTAAAGGTATAGTTTCTAAGAACTAAGAAGGATTTGAATCTTTTTGTGTTCCTTTTGAATCTTTGTAAGGCTTGTCAACAAGTAAAGTCTTAAAACCCTTGTAAGTAGGCTATTTTATAGGAATGAGTTGTACAAATGGGTTGAAGAACTAAAACCTTGAAAATATTCAAGCTCTCTAAAACCATAACTTAATTGGTATCTTCTTGAGTTTTTTTTGAAATATTTTCAAAATGGAAATTTTGGAGGCCTAATTAGTGGTGCAAGGGCACCAAGATCATCTTATGAAGATGCCAAAACATACCATGAAGACTAGAGGAGTGAGTAGGACAAGGAGATATCCAAGAAATACAAATGGACTAGAATTAAAAGCTATAATGGTTTTCATAACCAAACAATGTACTCATAAGAGTTTATTTTGTAATGTCCTAAAAGGACTGAAAGTCATACTTGTAATGTCCTTAAAGGACCAAGAATTTGTTTGTATTGGACTAATGTTCTCCAAACCTAAGTTATGTTTACAAGAAGTTTAGAATGGGTAGGGGATAGGTATGGGTATTAGAATAAGGGTTGAAGATAAATTAAAAACCATTTTTGTTATTTAAAATTCAAATATTTAAAAACAAATGGCTATAAAGGTATTTGGAGGGAATTAGTGTTTGGGGTGTCTTTAGGCTTAAAATTAGCCTTCGACCGGTAAGAGTTGGTTGTGACAGTTTGGGGAAGGCTATTAAAGCATAAATGCATCTATTGTATGACAGAGATCTGGCTGTACGGACTGATAAAAACAATGAGCAATAAAATCCTCATTTTGCTATGTCATTGATTTTTTGAACTCCTCATTGTTTGGATTGACATATCTATGAATTAGGAAGGCTTATTTATTCCATTTTAATCATTTTTGAATGAACTTCACTTCATTTTGAGAAGTCTGTACACCTAGTGCAAGTAAATAAGTGTTGATTCTGTTAGTTATCTTGTAACCAATCCTAAGACCTATTACTTTATGGCCATCCCATGAATTCTAAGGGCCCAAACTTCATGGGATGTGCATTTCTAACATGTATAATTCTCTTCTAACCTTTTAATTATAGAGGAGAATGCAACATTGGTTGACTATTATGAAACAATGCAAGTTTCCTAGAAGGAATTTGTGGGTATAGAGCAACAATAGAGTTTTGGTCTAAAGGAGGAACCTATTTTATGGTTTGAACCATCTTAGTATGATCATCTAAAGGAGAAACAACTTTCATTTGTTCTTGGAATTGATCAGATACAGTGGATTTGAGAAACCCTTGGATTGAGGGTTTAGAAGTCATAAATTGGAGTTTTGGGGGTTTTTGGTGGATTGAGTCTTAACCCTTTGAGATTTAGTCATATTTATCCATTATATGAATCTACTAAGAGTTTGGAGTGATAAGGATGGGAGAAGAGTGATGATGCTTTGTTAATTGATGGGATTTTATGCTACTTAAGGGTCACATTGTGTAGACAGTAAGACCTGGTCCAAAGAAGTCTATAGTAAGGTTTGGGTATGTTAAGGTACTTGGAAAAGGGTATTTGAAAATGTTTTTACTTTACCAAGTGTTTTTAGAAAAGGTAAATTTATTTGAGTTTTAAACCTACTACAGACCTACTAGATTGTCAATTGCCCTAATCAAAGGTGAAAAGAACAATGTAAATAGTTAAATTATTTTTCAAACTTCATTGCTTAACAAACTACCCACCCATCCTTACAAAATAGAAAACTTTTGCTATTTTTTGACTCACCTATTCACCTATTCATTGGTTGTGACACGAAGCCAGGCGAGTTCGTGTATGCTCGAATGACGACCGACAGTTCAAGTTTAGGGCTACAGTATTGGCCGAAATAGGAAACTTTGTACAAATAATTCAAAGAAATTTATTTTATTTTTCTCCAAGTACGTCGGTCATAAGTTGATAAGAAAATCGAAAATACAGATAAAGAATATCAACATTGGAGTACTTCGCAGAATGTATCTTCATTCAAAACAAAATCCTTTCTTTTTTATTTTGAATGCTTACTTGATTTGCTTGATTTTTGTGGCAGGATTACCAAAAATGGCGCCTAAAGGAATTCTAGGGTTACATTGCTCACAAGGTTTCCAAATGCTCAAAGGATGTAGAATGCTGGAAATCCTCAAATTATACACGAATGATGCTCGAAATGCTCATCTCAAGTGAAATGCTGAACTGATATGGTGCTCAAGTGAAATGCTCAATTGATTTGCTTAATCTTTATGTTGTCGTGTTGGTTGCAATTGAGACCAACACAAAATATAAAGCATTGGTTGCAATTGAGACCAACACAAGCATGTATTAAAAAAAAAGAAAAACAAAGGTTTCCTTTATAATGCAACCAACCAAGCAATTTATATTTGATGGTTGAAATTTAAGGTAGAAATTTGGGGTTAAATGTACTAGTGAAATTATTGCAAATATAACATTCTATCACATTGTTTCCATATCTAGGTCCAAATTGATTAGTCTCCAATCTGTAATTTCTAGCAATATGTCCAAAATTGTTGCACTTATAACACATAACTCCATTTCTTGTGACATTTGTTTTCCCCCAATGGTATACTATCTGCAGGTTATGTACTTCATATAATCCATTATTATTATTATATCTAGGTTTTCTACATTCATTAGCTTTATGTCCATGAGAAAAACAATTATAGTAATATCCAAAAAAGGGTTTAGAATAATTACTCGTGTAGTCCTTCATGTGTCCAAGATGATTATATGCAAAACATCTTCCATTAATTTATATTTTTACTTTTTCATGTTGTTCAAGTGATTTAAGTACTTCTTTGTTCATATCTTCTTGTTGTTCAAGTTGTTGGTTCACTAGATTTTGTTCTTGAGTAACTTCAACTTTTTTAGATGATTCTTCTTCAATATATCCAATCATTGTCTTGTAATAAATAGCTCTTTGTGCCATAATTTGCTTATCAATCTTTTTTGTGTTGCAATACAACTTTTCTAGATGTTTCTTTGTTTGTGTAAGATCTCCTTTAAGAATAGTATTATACTACTCAAATTTATTATACTATAACTTTTTAGTCTCAAGTTTAGATGTCACCTTGGTAAGTTTGGATTTCAAATCTACATTCTTAGATCTCGAATTTGATTTTTTTTTCTTATCATCTTCCATTATACTCATCTTAAGATTGGTGATCTCAAGTTCATGATTTATAATCTCATTCTCTTTCTTAAGATTAGAAGATGCATCACTATCCTTGATCTAATCATGTCACTTTTTCTTCTTGGATTTAGATGATTCAATCTTCTCTTTCAACTTCTAAATGAGATCTATGCATCTTTAAGTTTGATCTTCATTTTGTTTCTTTCCTCTGTAACTACATCAAGTTCCTCAAGAGCCTTGTCAAGGTTTTTCTATAACTAATCCATATCCATAGATATCTTACTCAAGCTGTTAGGCCTCCTTTGAGTAACTATACTATGATACCACTTGTTAGAAATAGGGAATATTGAGAGGGGTAGGTAAATTAGTCTTCGAAAAACTTTTTCCCAACTATGGATATCTTTAACAATCTATAAGAATGCATATATGATCAAAATAAAAAGTAAACATAACCATAACAGAATGCAATTCATGACACCATTATTTGTTAATTAGGGAAACCATGGAAAAGGGAAAACTCTAGTGGGATGGTACCCACATAATGATCCACTAATCAAAAGTATCTTGTGAAAGGTATTAACCTTGTTAGGACTCTATTACATCTGTATAGTGTATCTATCCTTGTTAGAAGCCTCAACCTTGTTAGGAGTTGTTATTATAAAACAAAACTAGAAAAATGAGCCCATTACCCAAACCTGTATATACAATAGTACAATTTGTATACAAAAGGTGTAGTTACAAAAACCTTTCTAACAATACTGATATCTTCAATATCTGATTTGTTCTTTGCAACTCTCTTTACAAAATTGATCATACATTGGTACAATACCATACTATCATCAAGTTTGCATCAACACCAATTATACAAAGCACACATTCAAACATTATATTACAATGCCACACTTATTACAAACAAAAAGTGTCTTCCTTTATACCAAACTGCTTAACAAATCAACCTTCAATACCTTGCACATTTTTGAAAATATAACTTTTTACTAAGTGAGGGTTAACATCTAGGATGTATTCCCAACCTTGTTAAGTCATTATTTTGGCAAAACAAAACAATCCCTTAACCAAAAATACCTTTACTCTATTATGTGCTATGTTCATCCTGTTATCACTTGTACCTCGAAAATTGCCCGTAACTATATGCATACAGATTATTTTTGTACATTTTTAGGTGACATATTTACTTTGTATGTAGATCCTGAAAATGTGGAAGGTGTAAATTATTATGTACTTAGCTGCACACAAGCAAAATTCAAGTCAACTGAACCAACTACAAATGATGATAACTAGTCATATCGAACTTGTTCGGTTGTTATAGAAGGTATAGATTATCCCTTTATATGATCTATACAAGTAATTAGAAAGTGAGAGATTAATTGTAAATATTTAATTCTTTTCTATATTATTAAGAATAGTAAATGAAGTAAATCTAATTTTGTAGGCACCTATTAATAACAAACGAAAAAATGACCACAATGGTGTTAATTTTGTTGAATACATGCCTAGACAAAAAGTTTTTCATTACAACCACTTGGTTTTAGCCACAAAGATTCAATTTGATAAAGTGCCAAAAAAAGGACGTAGAAAATCAAAGTGGAGGTTAGATATTGAGGATAATGAAAAGTAGCTGGAGATTATGAAACATAGAGAGGATTCAAACCATATGTATCAGGAGCTTTATGTTAAGTAGTTATATTTTATTACTTTGATATTTTGCTTATATATCTATAGTACTTTGACATCACATGTACAAGTTACCTAGACGTCTACATGATTTTAAACATTATGCATGTTGATCTCATTACATATGTGTATACATCATGTGTACATTTATAGATGGGTTTATGATTCATATGAATATTTTAAATTTATATATACATGTATTTGTAAATATGTTGTGTTTATATATGCAAATGTAAAACTTTACTTAATTGTAAATTTGGCACATGCAAATTTATCTAAAATACTTGCTATACAAATTTCAAACACACATGTAAATTTATCTAGAACATATTTTCACAAAATTCTACAACATGTAAATTTGTTAGACATTAAAAATTATCTAAAAAATATTGTAAAGATATTTAAGAAAAATTTATGCATATTTATGTAAAAGATATTTTATAAATTTTGAAAACATGTATGCACATATATGTAAAATATATTCTATATAATTTTGTAATAGATATTCACTATAATTTTGTAAAACATATGCAACTCTAATGTAAATATCTAAGAACATGCACATATCAAATGATTATCAAATATGTCAACTATAAATGTAAATGGCCAGATAACTCATGCAGATATCAAATATGTCAACTATAAATGTAAATGGTCAGATAACTCAATGTCAACTATAAATTTAAATGCTTAGATAACTCATGCAAATATGCAATCTATCAACTATAAATGTAAATGGTCAGATAACTCATGCAAATATAAAATATGTCAAATATGAGCACTATAAATGTAAAATATCCCATAAAAGGTGTGTCTATATGAAATATAAAAAACAAGTATTGTAAATCTAAAGGATCTCATGGTAAATGAATATCAAACATCTAAAACATATGAGCCAAAGTCATGTATATGACATGTATAAATATCAAACACGATCCTATCAAACAGTCTAAGTTGAAGAATCTAAGAGATGTCTAGTGGAGATGGGATGTCAACCTCGTGATACATTGTTGGAAATATACGATAGACTAGGTTACTGAGAGGGGAGGGGTGAATCAATAACCAATAAAACTTAATCTTAATTTACCAATTAATCCTTCACATGTACTATGATCTAATTGCATATATGAAAAACTAAAAGCATTAAAACATTTATAACACTTTGAAACATAATATGGTAACCCATAAACCTTCCAAATTGAAAGTAAAACTAGGGTGGGGATGATACCCACAAGCTTTAGTACTGCAGTATAAAGTTGGATTGTTAAGGCTTACAATGATCACTTTTAATGATTTTCCCTGTTAGGAGCAATAAGGACTGCTAGGTCCACCTTGCAAAAGGATTTCAAACATACAATGAAGTATGTACTCGGTAAAGAGATTTACAAAAGATTGTTAAGTCTACCTTGTGAAACGATTTAACTATTCCATCTGCTAGGATGAACCAGTCGCTGATCTCTGATTTGCAACTTTGATTTGCTGAATGAGATTCCTTTGAAGTGTAATGATCACCTTGTTGTGATGGATACATCTTTGCTGCTCCTTATACTGCTTGTAACCTTCTTGCTTCACACTTTCTGCTCTTAGTATGTCTTCCTTTTATTCTTCTTCATGTTTCTTGGATGTGATACAATACATTTCATATATAGCAATCCAATTTACAATTCATCAAATTCAGCTACAGTACAAGTTTCACCAAAATACACAAAGTTGACCCAATTGTAGGTACTTGGATCCTGAAGACAAACTCAGTGAGGTTTTGAGACTCAACAACCATTGTCAATGCTCAACATTGTTAGGCATTTGGTAGACGTAGAAGCTCGACTCATACTAATCACTTCTAAGTAGTCTGAACTCGGTCTGCATTGGTGACTCAGTGAACACTGTGAAACATGGCATATAAACTAAATCTCTTGGTTGACACTACATAGCTCGGTCAACACTATCACTGCGAGCTCGGTATAAACTGAATCGCTTGGTTGACACTGTATAGCTCGGTCAACACTAGATTTACATTGTTGAATTTGTGAACTTGGTAAGCACTAGAAAACTTGGTTTGTATTGAGAGACTTGGTAAACATTACGAAACTTGATTTGCACTGATAATCACCAACTTGGTAGATATTGCTTGGTGTGAACTAAATATTGTTCCTAGAACTCGGTAGCAAATTTAGAACTTGTATAGCCTGAATTACTTTGGTTAACACTATAGACTACAAGATAAGCTTAGTAGCTACTAACCATTTGATTAAGTGTGTGTGTGTGTGTGTGTGTGTGTGTGTGTGTGTGTGTGTGTGTGTGTGTGACTAATTAAAAAACTTGACTGTAATGTCAACATACATATCTTTAGCTAAAGATGATGCACCATCATGACCACCTATAGATGCTATGAGTGTGTCATGTATCTATGCACTCGATTAGTAGACATCTCATGTACCTAGGTCACAATAATGGTGATCCTCTTGTACACATATCTACGTGTATTGTTTGCCACTCAATTTCCAACTGTAGCTAGCTCCAAACATTTTGGCATCACCAAAAGGTTTGGACCAATCAATGACCATTTATTAACGGGCACATGAGCATTAGGGTGTTTGAGAGAGATGAGGTTAGGGTTGAAAGAGATGAGGTTATGTAAGTTAGAGAGAGAAGGTTATGTGAGAGAGAGTGTAGAGAGATGGGGTTAGGACTTAGAGAGAGAGGAACTACGGGTTAGAGAGAGAGATGGGGTTAAGATTTAGAGATAAAGAGGGTTATGGATTACAAAGATGAGGTTAGGGATTAGAGAAATGAGTTAGGATTTAGAGAGAGAGAGAGAGGAGGTTAGGGTTGAGAGAGATGAGGTTAGATAAGTTAGAGAGAGATAGAGAGACAAGGTTAGGAGTTAGAGAGAGATAAAGAGGCAAGGTTAGGAGTTAGAGAGAGGGGGGATTTCAAGGTTTAAATTAGAGTTTCATTAGGTGAATAATGTTAGGATTTAAGGTTCAATATAGGAGTTAGAGTCTAATTTGATTCAATGTGAGAGTTTTAGTTAGAGTTTGATTAGATTCAATGTTGTTGTTTAATTACATTCAATGTTAAGTTCCAGTTAGCTACAATTTATTAGGTTCAATGTTAGGGTTTTAGTTATAATTAATTAGGTTCAATGAATGAGGTAGAGTATGATTTAGTTCAATGTGAGGGTTTCAGTTACCAGTTTCATTTGGTTCAATGTTAGAGTTTTATTTATGCTAGATAAAGTTTTCTAGTATTTTCTTTTTTTTTTGGTTTTTATAATATTTCAAGTAGTATTTTCTAAACTTTTTCCTAACATTTTCTAATGTTTTCTATAACAAACAAAGTAAAATTTTCTAAATTTTCTAATATTCTCTACTTAAAAAAAAATATTTTCTAATGTACTCTCTAAATAATGAAATAATATTTTACAATTTATCTAATTATCTAATATTGTTTAAAGTTTACAAAAATTAAAGATTTTTTTCTAACTTGTCTAATATTACACAGACTTAAAACAAAATATTACATATACTTTTTAAAAAATTAATAGATTATTTAAAAACAAAGATGTATAAAAATTATTTTAACTGTTTAAAATAGTAAAACATTAAAAAAAATCATTACAAAACTAATTTATAACTAAGGAAACATAAAATAAAATGTAAAACATAGTAAAATATTGGGAAAAAATGTTGATGTACCTGTTCCGACTGAAGTACTCATGTAGCCCCCTCTCGCTCCATAATCCCAACAACTCATTTCATTCAAATGAGCCACAAATTGCAATTTTCGTAGCTTATATAGTTTTCAACGTTCTGACCATAACTGATTTGGCCGAATTGGTTCCGAATAGAATGTTACAAACACGTGTAGACGTGTCGCATGACCCCTAATTAAATTCTGTAGATTCGATCAGATCCGGTCTAGTTGGATTGGTAAAGTTAGTTCAAAAGGTGACACAGATCTGTACTTTAACCTGGATATGTATAGTGGTGCAAAAAATGTATGCTTCCAAAATAACCTCCATTTATAGATTTTTCCATGACAGGAGAGGTGTCCTTGTTTGAGTAAAAAAGTGACACGTATTGTGCAATATTGGACAAGTATGAGCTTTATGTGGCAAGAGGAATGCCATGTGTCTCGAAGAGTGCCAAGTGTATATTAGGTGATTTCTTGTGAGGGCATGTGTCCTTAGAGGGCACATGGATGTTGCATGAGAGAGCATGTGCCATTTTTGTTTGTTAAGAAGAGTCTCCACATGCTAATGGAAAATACCCTATTTAAGTAATTAATAAAATTGATTTACATGTGACATGTGATGAGGTAGATGGGGTGAAATGAATGGGGTGTAATTAGTTAGGATGTACGATGAAATTATTTAAATGAATTAATGGTAGGTTTAGAATAATTGGGAAATTAATTACACAATAGAAAAACTATATAATAAATGAATAAATCAATTAAATAATCAATTAAAGGGATTTTTTATTGCATTGATTTAATGTGCTCAATTTTATGTGTATACAATATTCAACATATCTAAATTTGTCCTACATAGGTCATAAATGGTATTATCAATTTGATGATTTCTTTTTGGTTGAACCTTAGTATTTGACTTAATTGGTTGTAGCCATTTCTTAGGCTTCTATTTAGTGATGCCCAATGTTGTAGGATATGCTACACACATAAGGGTGAAAAAATGGTTATTTCAAAATGTTTCGCATTACCTACTTGAAGATGCCTCTATAAACATGTACCACAAGCACCCATTTTTGTTTGTAATACTCATACAATACATGAACTCTAGGAGCCGATATGTTTCCTGTAAAAGATGATTTTACAATATTTATGCATAAATGTGTCGGTAGTCTTGTACTATAAGTATCGCTAAGATTTCACAACTCACAAAATTAAAATTTATTAATTTTAATTAGAAGAGGTTGCAAATAGGAAGCTACTAGTAGGAAATTGGTAATCTCCATACAAAATGCACTAAACAACGATTAATAATTTTTGGTAAAAATTTATCAGATTTTATGTGAATTTACAATATAAGACACGAAGACCATAAACATCAAATATTAGAAAAATTCTTAAAAATCTATCGTATTACTCACATTTCCACAAATATATTTGATACGGAGAATAGCATATCATTAGTAATATAACTTTTACTTTTTATGTTTTAATTTCTTTTAACTTAATAATTTTAAAAATAAATAAAGAAAGAATAAACACTCATAATGTCTATAACAACTCATTATAACATCAATACTAATAACAACAACCAACCTCAAGCAATTTTCACTTCTGTACCTATCAAATCTAATGACGCTTGGCTATACAACTATTATTTGCACTCGTGTGACCATTTGTTGACTTCTATTAATTAGACTGAAAAGTAGAAAACAATGGTTATATAATGTTCAAATAATTAATAAATATTAATATTAGATACAATTTATTTGTCAATGCAACACCTTATTGCATAAAACTTGTGAATTGCTGATGTTCAAAATGTGCTAAAAATTAGGGATAAGAGAAATTAATTTATATATTTTATTAAAAAAATATATCTTACAACTTACAAATCCACATATAAGAGTCCAAGTCATTAATCCAATCAAAATCTAAAAAAAATATATATACAAATTTTAGAGTTAACAAATTCGGATGTAGTTTTAAAGAAACATTATATTGATAGGAAAACATTAAATAAAATGATTTTTTATTAGTACAAGAGAGTTCATATAATAACTAGTTAATATGAGTGATCCAAATAGTGTTACAATAGTACTTAGCCTATCCACAAGTACTAATTCGGGGAATAGATTTAAGATCCAAAAGTAATAAAAATATATCAAAGAAGGAAAAATGATTCCCTCCCTCCTTCCTCTTGATTAACGCTCTATCTTTGTAAGAGGATGATCTTTGAATCACGAGACTTCAATGGTTCACGTAGGCCTCATTTGTTTCCCAAATAATTGTGTTAAGAAAAAGTCAATAGTCATTGCACGACAAAGAACGTATTCCTAGTAAAATTGAATAAAGTTATCTTGATAACAAGAGATCTATCATCTAGAGATGAAATTTTGATATTAAAAAATGAGGATCTGAATGTGCTAATTATTTAATTATTGATAATCTTCTGTAAATGACTATGACTATTGTTTGGGTGGGGGGAGAGGATCTTTGTTTTTTGTTTTGTTTTAAAGTTGCTTAATACGAAAAACAAGGAATCTGTTGTTGATGAATGGGGTGAGAGAGTGAGACATACCTGTATAGAAAAGACGACTAAGAATCGACACGCACCATCGACATAGGAGACCCCGCGGAATCATTTTCGAAGTTTAACTTTACGCGGTTTGTCCGATTTCACCGGAATTTTACTGTTGTCGTGAAGCATGTTCAGTGCGATCTAGGAAAGTCCTTGTGTCGAATCGCAGGGAAATATAGCTGAGAATTGACAGGGACCATCGTTGAGGTCCGAAATGTAGTGGGAAAGCACGTTGAAACATCGGAATGAGTGTACGATGAGTGAATGTGTTGTGCTTCAATCCTTTAAAGCCTTCACACTTTCTCTAATTTCGACCAACTCAGTCGAGACTCCTCTCTGAGTTATATATTTGCATCCATCTTTGGCAATTGACTTCATGGCATCTTCCTCGTTATCTCTCAAACGTTCTCGCGGTGAATTTGAAACGGAAACGTTCACCGCATCTAAACGATTATATGATGCATTCATCAACCACCGAAGCCCTGACACGAAAGCTACTGTGGCTTTTGCACTTTACGATTCACTCGAGGAAAAGGGATTCTGTACATTTCTTGAAGATCAGAAATTACAGTTGGGAGATACAATTGAGCCCGGCTTACAAGATGCCATTTGCTCTTCCTCTGTGCAAATTGCCATCTTTTCCAAACGAGATGCGGAGTCCCCATGGTGTCTAAATGAGCTGGTTGACATGCTCAACACCAAGGCTCTATTTATACCTATATTTTGTAACGTGAAGCCTTCTGACCTTCGCTACCCCGACAAGGGAGTTTATAAGCGTGCATTTGCTGAGCATGAAGAAAAGGGGAGATTCAGCAAAGAGAAGCTTCAAGAATGGAAAGAGGCGCTCCGTTCATCTGCAGCTTTCTCTGGCTACGAATTCAACACATCGAAGGGGTAAGGCTTAGGTTATTTTGTTTCTTTTATTTTTCTTGCAAACGTGCATTCCGATTTTGTGATTCTGTGATTCTGTGTTTTTTATTTATTTCTCCAGCTATTGATTTTGAACGCTTTACAAATTGACAGGAATTTCGACGAGCTGTGTACAAAGATTTGTTTGGCTGTGGAACGCGAGGTAGGAAAGAAGGGCTTTTCAAAAGTTGCAGATGTTGCAGGGTCAACAAGTAGATTGGCACAGTGCAAGAAATCAAGTCTTCTGCCCAGAGATTCACATCCGGTGGGCATCGATTCCAAAGTTGAAGAATTAAAAGGCTTCTTGGAAAACCCAGAATTAAAAGTCTCGGGAAGACGTTTCTTCTCCAAAATGTCTACACTGCCTTGAAATCGGGTATGATTATTCAATTTGGCTTGGTATTTCTAAATCTTATTCTGTCAAGAACTTACAAGAAGATATAGCCTCCCAGATAGGTGGTTTAATGATCGAGAACTTAACTGAAGAGAGAGCGGCTGAATTGATTCAGGACCGTCTCCAAGGGAGTCGATGCCTTATTGTGTTGGATGATCTGTGGACGTTGTGGACAGAAGATTATATCTTAGATAAACTTGGTCTGCCGGATGATAAAGATTGTAAAATTGTGATAACCACAAGAAATGAGGGGTTTGCTCAAAACTTAAAAGCTCATACTTATGAGATGGAACTTTTGTCAAATAAAGACAGTTGGGGAGCTGTTCTGCTTAAATAGGGCGCCATTGCATTTGGAGGAGGTGGGTCGTGAAATTGTAAAGCAATGTGGAAATTTGCCACTCGCTATCGAAACGACAGTAGCATCTCTCGCCAACACAAGATCTCTCAGAAAATGGGAATCCAAGCAGTATGAGCTTCAAAAGGCAGTTACCCACTTTGGAGAGCATGACCCTGTCATGAATATATTAATGTTGATTTACGATTCCTTGCCTCAACATCTCAAACCCTGTTTTGTTTATTTATTTTTTTGTCTTCGCCGAGCATGTTGTTGTCAGTTTTAATTTCTGCTCACCTCCCACCATCGTCGGTAGCAGACAATGAGCCGTCCCAGCCGTTTCAGCCGTTAGCCATTCATTGTTTGGTTGCTGGAAGATGAGGACCAAAATCGGGTTATCAGAGGCAAAACTAGGTTTTGCAAAAAAAAATTGGTGTTTGGTTGGTTAAAATTATAACCTGGTTTTCAATTTCATCTTCCAATTTTGGTCAAAAATTAAAAGAAGTTTCTTCCAACAAAAAGGTGGAATTCGAAATTAAAACCAGGTTTTGAATTTTATGACAGTTTTAATAATAATATTGTAGGGTCCACAGTATATTCATCTTCCCTGTCAACCAAACAGACCATTGGCTTTCCAAACCACAAAACTAGGTTTTCGAAAATCTGGTTATAAGATAACCTGGTTATGTCAAAAAAATCATCTTCCCCAACCAAACGGGACTTAATGAATGCACTATAATATTTTATATATTATGTAATAAGTGTGGTCAGTCCTGAGGCTTATGTGATGCATAAATAGAGGCTTATGTAATGTATTTCAGCAAGGCCGTAAGGCAATGAAATAAATTTTATTTATTGTTTAGCTTTGCCTTCCGATATGTGCTTTGCCTTCAGATGCGGAGATAGACCCTGAATATCTGGTTTATCTATGGATGGCAAAGGGATTCATCCCTGGAGCAGCAGGAGAGGAGCAGTGGAATATCGCCTGGGATTGCCTAGACCGACTTGCTCAGTTGTGTCTGCTTCATCTTAGAGACGAACAAGAAGGGGATCCGTTTGGTTTAGCCAAATATTATACAGTTCATGATCTGTTGCATGATTTGGCCATAAACATTTCAAGTGAAAACAAATGTGCTTTTTCTCTTGAGGAAGCCTCCACACATAGCCATGGTGGCATTGGCTGGTGCCGGCTTTTATTGGCCTTCCTGAAAATTCAGTGATGCCTTTTTCTTCGATTTCGTTCACATCTCCCGCAAGGAAAAAAATTCGTACTGTTCAATTTCAATAATTCAGCTGGTCACAGTCGTAGTCGTGCCATTTACTTCAACTGTAATATTTTCTAGTCAATAGAAGTCGTGATCATTGGCACCTTGCAACGAAGTTCCTCTCAAGAAGCATTAGACTCCCTTCTTATCATTTATAATTTTCGACGGAATTGTGGGGCTCTGTAAGTGTCCAAAACAAACAGAGTTGGTGGTATTTTTGAATTTTTTCTGTTAATATTGCAAATTCCGAATATTTCTTGAAGGGGATAATGATTATATCTTTTGATCAGAGGGCAAAATTGAACAAACCCAAATGAAATTCTCACAGACATTGATCTGGACCTTGACGGGATTTCTGCTGTTGATGCCGATTTGTTGGGTATCTTGCTGTCCAGAAGATGAAAGAAATTCTCTCTTGGATTTCAAGCGTGGCCTTCACGACCCCTCTGGTCGACTGAAATCGTGGAGCAATTCCACGGACTGTTGCCACTGGAAAGGAATCCAATGTGATAATGTTAGAAAGCATGTTATTCAATTGGATCTCCACAATCCTTTCAGCAACAATCCGGAGATGGGTTTACGGAATTCAACCAACGATGCTCATCCCAAGATCTTTTCCAGATCACTTTTTGTTGGTAGAAGCTTCAGCCGGTTCCAGAGAAAATAAGAGACATGAAACATCTGAAGTTTTTAGTTTAATCTGTTTTGCAATGCCCAGGTGGATATGTGATTTGTCAAACCTGAGGGAATTGGCCCTAATTGGTTGTCACTGTGTTGAATATCCGGAGTTACAATCAATGCCCAATCTAGTGAAATTGGCGTTGGACGACGATGAATTGTGCAAAGAATTTCCAACGGCGTTTGGCAAGTCGGGAGCATTTCCAAACCTTCGCTTTTTCACAATCTTTGACTTGAAAATTTTAGAGAAGTTTGCCTTCAGTATTTGAACCTGCACAATTGTGTCAAATTGAAGAAGCCGGAAGGAGAATTAAAATATTTGGAAAGATTAAAGGTGTCTATTTCGTGAAATTCGTGGAAGATGGGGAATAAAAATAGTTGCAAGTTCTATCTTTTTTGTGTGCTGACATAAGCTGAAACAGTTTAGGGAGAGAGCATACCTACATTTTGTTGGAGTTTGAAATTATAACTGATTGTCTGAAGCCTCCGAATGATTTTATTCCTGAGCATCTCGTTTACTTCCGAGCAACTTGAAGGAGCTTGAGCAGCATAAGCTGCTGAACAATGTCGGCAAAATAATATTAATTGATACTTAGAAATTTTATTTCATGTTTCACCGTAACTTAGCAACTAAGTTTTTGAAGCAGCCCTATCAATTACTTAGCAGGTGAAGTTTCATGATTTATAAATAGGGAGAAGGCAACATTCCAAGGAGAGTAGCAGAGGCGCAAAAAAACAGAGCATATAGCAGACAGAAAACAGAGCAACCTTCCTCTGTTTGTCATTGAGTGTTTACAACAGCAGTTGTAGCTTAATATTTTTTGTGTCTGTACAGCAGTGATTTCTCCAGACTGTTGTAAAGCTCATAGAAGCTTGATTGAACTTGGTATGCAGCCATTGAGTGTTGGAGATTTTGTATTTTGTATCAGCAGTAGTTATTTGCTGTAGAAGTTCATTTACAGATTACTAGTTGTAATCCATTTTGAATATACATGCAAGCAAGAAATTGCACATCTCCTCTTATGATTTGATTGTCTCCATTTGAATCTTTATTCTGTTGTGCATTTGATTGTTGGAAAAGACAGAGCAACAATCCATGTTCTTGTTTTATGATTTGGGGTTTATTTTCATAGTTTACATGGTGGGTTAACACGTCTGGTTCATAGTGTTAACATTGCTCCACATTAACTATTTTAGATTGTTCTTTTGCAGAGTAAATTTGTTTCTTTCTATTGCTAAGTAAACTCAGTTTCTTCTATTGCCGAGTAGCTTATCTATGCTTATTTTTTGAAAGTTAACCCCTGATCCATTCATTTATTATTCTTTACATGGTATTAGAGCTATTAAGCCCTTCATCCTAGTGAGTTCCGGCATTTGTGTTTGTTGGGTGTTTTTGAAGATATTATGCAAGAGACATGGCTGGAGATGAGATAAAAGTTTAGCAGCAATCACCATCCTTTAATGGACAGAACTATCATGTTTGGGCGAGAAACATTGAGACCATCATGATAGCTAATGATTTGTGGGAGCTTGTGATAACTGGTTTCACAAATACCACAAACCCTGTTCAATTCATTGCCCTCACAAACAATCAAAAGACTCAATTGAGAGAGAGAAGAAGAAAAGATGCTAAGGCAATGAACATGATTGAAATAGCCTTAACAAAGGCCTTATTTTTGAGAATAGCAGCAGCTAGTTATTCCCAAGTAGCTTGGGATATTCTCGAGGCTATATTCAAAGGGACTAATCAAGTTTGTGTTGTGAAGTTGCAGATGCTTCGAAGAGAGTTTGAATATCTTCTTATGAAAGAAAATGAATCTATATATTAGAGTTCAACACTAGAGTCTCCACTTTGTTTAACCAGATGAAAGTAAATGGAGAAGAGATTGAAGAACAAAGAGTTGTGGAGAAGATCTTGAGGAGTTTACATCAAAAGTTTGATACACTTTTGATTGCTATTGAAGAGTCAAAAGAATCGTCCGAATTGATTGTTGATGAGTTGATGGGATCATTCCATCCTTATGAGCATCCTATTAATAGATTAGCAAATTATTTTCAAGAGCTCGCTTTTAGAGCGCACGCCAATGCAAGAGGCAGGGGGAGAGGAAGAAACAACTCTGGATGTGATTCTAGAGGGAAGATGATGTGGTAACTCTGGACAAAGAAACATTGGAGGAGAAATCTCAGCAAATAGCCCCCGAGGAGGAAGAAAAAATGACATCTCTAATAAGAGCAATGTTGAATGTTATTGTTGCTACAAGTTTGGGCATTATACAAATGAATGTTGTAAGAAACAAAGTGACCAACCACAACAACATGTTAATATTGCTAATGAAAACGTTGGAGAGAAAAATCAATACAACCTTTATCATGTGCAATATTGGTGAAGAAGACAGTCCTGAAGTTTGGTACTTGGATAGCGGGATATGGACTGTAGTAACCACATGAGTGGTAATGAAAGTATGTTTTCTTTCATTGGTAAAAATTATAAATCTGAAATCAAGATGGGGAACAATGAAACTGTTCCTGTGGTGGACAAAGGATTTGTTATGATCCGCACCAAGAAAGGTGAGAAGAAAGAAATTTAGAATATTTATTTTGCCCTCAGTATAAAGCACAATATAATGAGTGTTGGACAACTCATATAGAATGGATACAAATTGCTGTTAGAAAATGACCATTGTGTCATTCATGAGAAAGATGGGAGCAAGAAAGTTGTTGCAGCAATCTAAATGATGAAGAACCAAATGTTTTCATTGAAGATTGAGAATTGTTTCAGCTCTCAATCAGTTGCTACACCTCCCAAGCAAGTGACTACAATAGTACAAAATCAATAAGATTTTAAAAGCGTGATTCAAGACCCCTCCAAGCTATGACATCTATGGTATGGACATCTTGGCTATGCTAGTTTGAATTTGTTATCTAAGAAAAGGATGGTGGATGGTTTGCCAAGTGTTGGAGAGTCCAGTACCAAGTGTGAGGCTTGCATTTTTGGTAAGCAACATAGGCTGCCCTTTAATTTTGGTAATTCCACAAGGGCTAGAGAACCATTAGAGTTGGTGCATACCAATTTGGTAGGCCATGTGCAAGTTACTTCCATAGGAGGGAGTACTTATTTTATGACCTTCATTGATGATTTGAGTCATAAAATATGGGTATATTTT